>JAJOOB010005959.1:0-45823 GCA_029582485.1 Solanum tarapatanum | reverse complement strand
TTTTTATGTCTTTTTCTAGATTTTTATACTTTTTGGACATTTACAAATTAAATTTTTTCGATATTCTTATGGGCAGTCACGAAAAAATATGAAATTTTGATAATTTATTCGTATTGATATTCTAAGGTGATAGGTGCGATTTGAAAAAATTTTGAGGTATTTTTATGTCTTTTTCTAGATTTTTATACTTTTTGGACATTTACAAATTAAATTTTTTCGATATTCTTATGGGCAGTCACGAAAAAATATGAAATTTTGATAATTTATTCGTATTGATATTCTAAGGTGATAGGTGCGATTTGAAAAAATTTTGAGGTATTTTTATGTCTTTTTCTAGATTTTTATACTTTTTGGACATTTACAAATTAAATTTTTTCGATATTCTTATGGGCAGTCACGAAAAAATATGAAATTTTGATAATTTATTCGTATTGATATTCTAAGGTGATAGGTGCGATTTGAAAAAATTTTGAGGTATTTTTATGTCTTTTTCTAGATTTTTATACTTTTTGGACATTTACAAATTAAATTTTTTCGATATTCTTATGGGCAGTCACGAAAAAATATGAAATTTTGATAATTTATTCGTATTGATATTCTAAGGTGATAGGTGCGATTTGAAAAAATTTTGAGGTATTTTTATGTCTTTTTCTTAATTTTTATATTTTTTCGATGATTACGAATTAAAATTTTAGATATTTTTCTCAATCACAAAAACATGTGAAATATTGATATCTTATTTGTATCAGTATTCTATGGTGACTGGTGTGGTTCAGGAATTTTTTGTGAAGTTTTTATTTCTTTTATTAATTTTTATATTTTTCAGACGATTACAAATTAAAATGATTGATATTTTCGGGCAGTCACGAAAAAAATATGAAGTTTTGATATTTTATTTGTATCGATATTCTAAGGTGACAGGTGTTATTCTGGAATTTTTTGAACTGTTTTATGTCTTTTTTTTTATTTTTTATTTTTTGGACATTTACGAATAATTTTTTTTATAATTTTCAAGAAGTGACGAAATAATGTGAAATTTTTATATTCTATTCGTATCGATATTCAAAGGTGACTGGTGCGATTTGATAATTTTTTGAGCTATTTTTACGTCTTTTTTCTTGATTTTTATATTTTTTGGACATTTACGAACTAAGTTTTTTGATATTTTCGGGTTGTCACAAAAAAATATGAAATTTTGATATTTTATTCGTATCGATATCTAAGGTGATTGGTGCGATTCGGAAATTTTTGAAGTGTTCTTTTGTCTTTTTCTTGATTATTATATTTTTTGGACGTGTACGAATTAATATTGTTGATATTTTTAGGGTAGTCACAAAAAAATGCTAAATTTTGATATCTTATTCGTATCAATTTTCTAAGGTGACTGGTGCGATTCTGGAATTTTTCGACGTGCTTTGATGTCTTATTCATTATTATTTTTCTTCGGACGTTTAAGAATAAATTTTTTGATATTTTTCGAGCATTCACGAAAAAAATGTGAAATCTTGATATTTTATTCGTATCAATATTCTAAATTGACGGATGCGATTCAGGAATTTTTTGAGGTGTTTTTATGTCTTTTTTCTTGATTTTTATATTTCTTCAAACGTTTACGAATTACATTTTTTGATATTTTTCGAGCATTCTTGAAAAAAATGTGAAATTTTGATATCTCATTCGTATTGATATTCTAAAGTGACTAGTGCGATTCAGAAATTTTTGAGGTGTTTTATTGTCTTTTTCTTGATATTAATATTTTTCGGACGTTTACGAATTAAATTTTTTGATATTTTTCAGGTATTTACGAAAAAATGTGAAATTTTGATATTTTATTTGTATCGATATTCTAAGGTGACATGTGCAATTCAGGAATTTTTTGAGGTGTTTTTTAGTGTTTTTCTTGATTTTTATATTTTTCGGACGTTTAGAAATCAACCCTTTTGATAATTTTTTGGTAGTCACGAAATAATGTGAAGTTTTGATATTTTATTCGTATCGATATTTTAAGCTGACTGGTGTGATTCAGTAATTTTTTGAGATATTTTTATGTCTTTTTCTTGATTTTGACATTTTTTGAATGTTCACCAATTAGAATTGTTGATATTTTTCTGGCGGTAACGAAAAAATGTGAAATTTGAAATTTTATTTGTATCGATATTCTAAGGTGACTGAAGCGACTGAGGATTTTTTTGAGGTGTTTAAATGTCTTTTTCTTGATTTTTACATTTTCCCGACGTTTACGAATTAAAATTATTGATATTTTTCAGGCTGTCACAAAAAAATGTGAAATTTTGATATTTTATTCGTTTCGATATTCAAAGGTAACTAGTGCGATTCGGGAAATTTATGAGGTGTTTTATTGTCTTTTTCTTTATTTTTATATTTTTCGAACGTTTTTGAATTAAAATTTTTGATATATTTCGGGTAATCACGAAAAAATGTGAAATTTTGATATTCTATTCGTATCGATATTCTAAGGTGACTGGTGCGATTTTGGCACTTTTTGAGGTATTTTTATATCTTTTTCTTGATTTTTATATTTTTCGGACGTTTAAGAATTAAAAATTTTCATATTTTTTGGGCAGTCACGAAAAAATATTAATATTTGATATTTTATTTGTATTGATATTTTAAGGTGACTTCTACGATTCGAAATTTTTTTTTAGGTATTTTTATGTCTTTTTCATGATTTTTATATTTTTTGGATGTTTACGGATTCAAATTTTTGGTATTTTTTGGACAGTTTCTAAACAATGTGAATCTTTGATATTTTATTCGTATCGATATACTAAGGTGACACGTGTGATTCATGAATTTAATGAGTTTTTTTTATGTCTTTTTTCTTGATTTTTATATTTTTCAGATATTCTAAGGTGACTGGGCAGTCACGAAAAAATGTGACATTTTAATATTCAATTCGCATCGATATTCTAAGGTGACTGGTGCGATTAGTGAATTTTTTGAGGTGTTTTTATGTCATTGTCATGATTTTAATATTTTTTGGACGTTTACAAATTCAATTTTTTGATATTTTTCGAGCAGTCACAAAAAAATGTGAAATTTTGATATTTTATTAGTATCGATATTCTTAGGTAACAGGTACGATTCGGAAATTTTTTGAGGTGTTTTTATGTCGTTTTTTATATTTTTCTGATGTTTACAAATTAAAGTTTATGATATTTTTTGGGCAGTCACAAAAAATGTGATATTTTAATATGTTATTTGTATCGATATTCTAAGTTGAATGCTGCGATTCGTGAATTTTTTTAGGTGATTTTATGTTTTTTTTCTTGATTTTTATATTTTTCGAACGTTTACGAATCAAAATTTTTTATATTATTCCAGTTGTCACGAAAAAATTTGAAATTTTGATATTTTATTCATATCAATATTTTATGGTTACTACTGCAATTCGGGAATTTTTTGAGGTGTTTTTAAGTATTATTCTTGATTTTTGTTTTTTCGGACGTTTGCTTATTAAAATTTTTGATATTTTTTGGGCAGTCACGAAAAAATGTGAAAGTTTGATATTTTATTCGTATCGATATTCTAAGGTGATAGGTGTGTTTCAGGAATTTTTTGAGGTGTTTTTATGTCTTTTTCTTGATTTTTATATTTTTCGATCGTTTACGAATTAAAAATTTTAATATTTTTCGGACAGTCTCGAAAAAATTTTAAATTTTGATATTTTATTCGGATTGATATTTTAATATTTTTTGAATATTTCTGAATTCATATTTTTGATATTTTTAAGACAGTCACGAAACAATGTGAATCTTTGATATTGTATTCGTATTGATATACTAAGGTGACAGGTGCGATTTAGGAATTTTATGAGTTGTTTTTATGTCTTTTTCTTGATTTTTATAATTTCCAGACGTTTACGAATTAAATTTTTTGATATTTTTTGGACAGTCGCGAAAAAATGTGACATTTTAATACTCCATTCGTATCGATATTATAAGGTGACTGGTGCGATTAGTGAGTTTTTGGAGGTGTTTATATGTCTTTTTGATGATTTTTATATTTTTTGGACATTTACGAATTCAATTTTTTGATATTTTTCGGATAGTCACGAAAAAATGTGAAATTTTGATATTTTATTCGTATCGATATTCTTAGGTAACAAGTGCGATTCGGAAAAATTTTGAGTTGTTTTTATGGCTTTTTCTTGATATTTATATTTTTCCGGATGTTTACGAATTAAAATTTTTGATATTTTTCGGGCAGTAACAAAAAATGTGATATATTAATATTTTATTCGTATCGATATTCTAAAGTGACTGGTGCGATTCATGAATTTTTTGAGGTGGTTTTATGTCTTTTTATTGATTTTTATATTTTTTTTTACGTTTACGAATTAAAATTTTTGATATTTTTCAGACAGTCACGAAATAATCTGAAATTTTTGATATTATATCTGTATCGATATTCTAAGGAGACAGGTGCGATTCGGAAATTTTTGGAGGTGTTTTTATTTCTTTTTCAAGAATTTTATATTTTTTAGACGTTTAAGAATTAAAAAATTTGATGTTTTTCGGGAAGCCACAAAATAATGTAAAATTTTGATATTTTATTCGTGTCGATATTGTCAGGTGTTGGTGCGATTCAGGAATTTTTTGATGTTTTTTTACATTTTCGTCTTGATTTTTATATTTTTCAGACGTTTACGAATTAAAATTATTGATATTTTCGGCCAATCACGAAAAATGAAAAATATTAATATGTTATTCGTATCGATATTCAAAGTTGATTGGAGCATTTCAACAATTTTTTGAAGTAGTTTTATGTCTTTTTCTTGATATTTTATATTTTTCGGACGTTTACGAATTAAAGTTTTAGATATTATTCGGGAAGTCACAAAAATATTAGAAATTTTGATATTTTATTTGTATCGATATTCTAATGTAACTAGTGCGATGCAGGAATTTTTTAGGTGTTTTTATGTGTTTTTCTTGATTTTCATATTTTGTGGATGTTTACAAATTAAAATTTCTGATATTTTTTGGGCAGTTACAAAAAAATGTGATATTTTGATATTTTTTTCTTATCAATATTTTAAGGTGACTGGTGTGAATCGTGAATTTTTTGAGGTGTTTTTATTTCTTTTTCATGATTTTTATATTTCTTGGACGTTTACAAATTCAAATTTTTGATAATTTTCAGGCAGTCACGAAAAAATATAAAATTTTGACATTTTATTTGTATCGATATTCTAAGGTGACAGGTGTGATTTGGAAATTTGTTGAGGTGTTTTTATGTCTTTTTCTTGATTTTCATATTTTTCGGATGTTTACGAATTACAATTTTTTATATTTTTCGGGCAATTACAAAAATATGTGATATTTGATATTTTATTCGTATCGATATACTCAGGTGACTAGTGCGATTCGTGAATTTTTTGAGGAGTTTTTATGTCTTTTTCTTAATTTTTATATTTTTCGTACGTTTACGAATTAAATTTTTTGATATTTTTCGGGCAGTCACAAAAAATGTGTTTTTTTTGTTATTGTAAACTTTATTACTAGATATGTCAATTTGTACAAGATTAGAATTCTGGATATGGGCATGTTCCAATCTATCAGTCCTACTAAAACTCAAAACAAACTATTTGTAATCTAAGCTAGGGCTAAAATTTAAGATTCTGCTTATATCCTGTTAATATAGGTATCATGCTCGTTTTATGATGGATCTCTTGTGTAATTAATCTACTGATCATGCCTGTGGTCCTTTCTTTTCGTTGGAAAATTCTGAGCTTCCTCTCCTGCCATATGTAGTATATTGCTGTTGCCAGTGCCATTCTGTAAACATCTGCCATAATAGACTTCCTTGTAGCATACCCTATGGCCCATTCCAGTTCTTCATTCCAACCTTCACAACATTTTGTAATGAGTAGCCAATTGAACATCTTTTGCCATATTTGTTTTGAGAAGCTACAGGAGATAAACAAATGCTGATGTGTCTCAACTTCTGCCTTGCATAATGCACATACATCATCCTCAATAATTCCCCAGTTACTTAGTCTGTCCTTGGTGTACAATCTTCTATGTATAGCCACATATAGTGCAAACACCCATTTAGGACTACCAAGATTGTTGCATGTCAATCTCCTCTATGTTACCTTAATGTACTCCCCTTTTAGTACCAGATACATTTTCTTAATGTTGAAGTCTGTTTCCTCCATGGCTCAGTTACTTGTAGGTCCCTTTCTGTTAACCATTGTACTGCTTTTAGAATTTTCTTCACCATCCATGATGCTTGCTTGATTTCAACTCCCTATGGATCCCTACCCTTTAGATAAAAAATATGAACCATTATAATGCATAATTTATCTTTCTTCTTGCATAGATTCCACAAATGCTTTAAAATAGCCGCTTTGTTCCATACTTACATGTATGTGATGTTAAGCCCTCCAGCAGCGTTTGGCCAACACAATGTCTCCCAAGCAATGCATGCTATCCCTTTACCTTGTTTACACCATTCCATAGAAAACTCTTTCACGTGGATTCTATTTTTTGTAAGACTTTCTTAGGCATTTGGAATATTTGTGACCAACATCCTTGCATGGTTGAGAGGACACTATTCACCAACTGAAGCCTTCCTGCATAGGATGGAAATTTAACTGTCCATGCAGTGATTTTTCCCATTATTCTGTCTATGAGAGGTTGGAATTGACTTATGGATAGCTTCTTGGAACTCAGAGGCACCCCAAGATATCTAAATAGAAGATTTCCTTTACTAAAACTTGTGTGCTGCATTATTTTTTGTTGTATTTCCTCTGACACTCCTCCAAAATATACACAACTCTTAGCCTGATTAGCTATCAGTCCAGATACCTTTGAGAATTGCTGGAAACATTCATACAATATGGTGGTGGAAGCAACATCTCCTCTACTAAATAACAAGAGATCATCAGCAAAGCTTAACTGTACAATGAGTTGTTTGTGACATCTAGGATGGTATATGAAAGTTGGTTTGTCATTCAGAGTCTTCAGTAGACTGGTGAGATAGTCCATAGCAAGAAAAAAAATGGTGAAATTTTGATATTTTATTCGTATCGATATTTTAAGGTGACAAGTGCGATTCAGGAATTTTTTGAGGTTCTTTTACATCTTTTTTTTTATTTTTATAATTTTTGGATGTTTACGAATTAAAATTTTTGATTTTTTTTGGCAGTCACGAAAAAATGTGAAATTTTGATAATTTATTCGTATCGATATTATAAGGTGACTAGTGCGAATCAAAAAAAATTGAGGTGTTTTTATGTCTTTTTCTTGATTTTTATATTTTTTAGACATTTAAGAATTTAAATTTTTGATATTTTTTGGGCAGTCAGGAAAAAATGTGCAATTTTGATATTTTATTCGTTTCGATATTCTAAGGTGGCTAGTGCGATTTACGAATTTTCTGAGGTGTTTATATGTCTTTTTCATGATTTTTATATTTTTCGGATGTTTACGAATTAAAAGTTTTAATATTTTTTGGGCAATCACGAAAAAATGTGAAATTTTGATATTTTATTCGTATCGATATTCTAAGGTGACTAGTCCGATTCGGGAATTTTTTGAGGTGTTTAAATGTCTCTTTCTTGATTTTTATACCTTCCAAACGTTTACAAATCAAAAATTTTGATATTTTTCAGGCAGTCACGAAAAAATGAGAAATTTTGATATTTTATTCTCATCGATATTCTAAGTTGACAAGTGCGATTTGGAAAAGTTTTGAGGTGTTTTTATGTCTTTTTCTTGATTTTTATATTTTTCAGACGTTTATGAATTAAAATTTGTGATATTTTTCTGGCAGTCATGAAAATTTTATATTGTATTCATATCGATATTCTAAGCTGACTGGTTCGATTCGTGAATTTTTTGAGGTGTTTTTATTTCTTTTTCTTGATTTTAATATTTTTCGGACATTTACCAATTAAAATTTTTGATATTTTTGGGGCAGTCGCGAAAAAATGTGATTATAATCGTATCGATATTCTGAGGTGAAAAGTGCGATTTGTGAATTTTTGAGGTGTTTTTATATTTTTTGGACGTTTACGAATTAAAGTTTTGATACTTTTTGGTCAGTCATGGAAAATGTGAAATTTTGATATTATATTCGTATCGATATTCTAAGGTAACTAGTGCGATTCAAGAATTTTTTGACGTGTTTTTATGTCTATTTCTTGATTTATCTATTTTTCGAACGTTTACGAATTAAAATATTTGATATTTTTTGGACTGTCACGAAAAAATGTGAAATTTTGATATTTTATTCGTATTGATATTCTAAGGTGACTAATGCGATTCGGGAATATTTTGAGTTTTTGTTTATCTTTTCCTTGATTTTTATATTTTTCAGACGTTTACGAATTAAAATTTATGATATTTTTTGGACAGTCACGAAATATTGAGAAATTTTTATATCTTACTCGTATCGATATTCTAAGGTGACTGGTGTGATTCAGAAATTTTTGGAAGTGTTTTTATGTCTTTTTCTTGATTTTTGTATTTTCAGACGTTTACGAATTAAATTTTTTTATATTTTTCGGCCCACGAAAAAATGAGAAATTTTGATATGTTATTCGTATCGATATTCTAAGGAGTCATGTGTGATTCGGAAATTTTTTGAGGTGTTTTCATGTCTTTTTCTTGATTTTTGTATTTTTCGGACGTTTACGATTTAAAATTTGTGATAATTTTTGGGCATTTACGAAATAGTGAGAAATTTATATATTCTATTCGTATCGATATTCTAAGTTGACTGGTGCAATTTGGAAATTTTTTGAGGTGTTTTTATGCCTTTTTCTTGATTTTCATATTTTTCGGATGTTTACGAATTAAAATATATAATATTTTTCGGACATGTACAAAAAAATGTGATATTTTAATATTATATTATTATCGATATTCTAATGTGACTGGTGCAATTCCTAAATTTTTTGAGGTGTTTTTATGTCTTTTTCATGATTTTTATATTTTTTGGACGTTTACGAATTCAAACTTATGAAATTTTGATATTTTATTCGTATCGATATTCTAAGGTGACATGTGCGATTCGAAAACTTTCTGAGGTATTTTATATCTTTTTCTTAATTTTTATATTTTTCGGATGTTTACGAATTAAAATTTTGATATTTTTCTAGCAGTCACGAAAAAATGTGAAATTTTGATATTTTATTGATATTTATATTCTATGGTGAAGATGTGCGATTCTGGAATAATTTGAGGTGTTTATATGTCTTTTTCTTATTTTTTATATTTTTCAAAGTTTTACGAATTAAAAATTTTGATATTTTTATAGCAGTTACGAGAAGATGTGAAATTTTGATATTTTTTCGTATTGTTATTCTAAGGTGACAGTGCGATTCGGTAATTTTTTGAGGTGTTTTTATGTCTTTTTCTTGATTCTTATATTTTTCGGATGTTTTTACGAATTAAAATTTCTGATATTTTTAGGGCAGTCACAAAAAAATGTGAATTTTTGATACTTCATTCCTATCGATATTCTAAAGTGACTGCTGTGATTCGGGAATTTTTTGAGGTGTTTTAATATCTTTTTTTTTTTATATATTTTTCGAACGTTTACGAATTAAAATTTTTGATATTTTTCGGGTTGTCACGAAAAAATGCGAAATTTTGATATCTCATTAATATCGGTATTCTAAGGTTATTGGTGCGATTCGAGAATTTTTTGAGGTGTTTTTCAGTATTATTGTTGATTTTTGTATTTTTCGGACGTTTGCTAATTAAAATTTTTGATATTTTTCGGGATAGTCACGAAAAAATGTAAAATTTTAATATTTTATTTTATCGATATTCTAAGGTGACAGGTGCGATTTAGAAATTTTTTGAGGTGTTTTTATGTCTTTTTCTTGATTTTTATATTTTTCGCTTGTTTACGAAATAAAAATTTTGATATATTTCGGCTAGTCACAAAAAAATGTTAAATTTTAATATTTTATTTGTATTGATATTCTAAGGTGACTTGTGCGATTCGAGAATTGTTTTGGTGTTTTCATGTCTTTTTCATGATTTCTATATTTTTTTAACGTTTACGAATTCTAATTTTTTATATTTTTCAGACAGTCACGAAATAATGTGAAATTTTGATATTTTATTAGTATCGATATACTAAGGTGACAGGTGCGATTTAGGAATTTAATGAGTTGTTTTTATGTCTTTTTCTTGATTTTTATATTTTTCGTACGTTTACGAATTTTTTTGATATTTTTTGGCAAATCACGAAAAAATGTGACATTTTGATATTTTGTTCGTATCGATATTCTACGGTGACAGGTGAGATTAGTGAATTTTTGAGGTGTTTTCATGTGTCTTTCTTGATTTTTATATTTGTCTGATGTTTACGGGTTAATTTATTTCATATTAAGGCAGTTCCGTAAAGATAACAAATTTTGATATTTTTTTCGTATCGTTATTTTTAGGTGACAGTTGCGATTCGGGAATTTTTTGAGGTGTTTTTATGTCTTTTTCTTGATTTCAATATTTTTTGGACGGTTACGAATTAAATTTTTTGATGATTTTTGGGTAGTCACGAAAAATGTGAAATTTTGATATTTTATTCGTATCGATATTTTAATGTGATTGGTGTGAATCAGAAAATTTTCAAGTATTTTTATGTCTTCTTTATGATTTTGATATTTTTCGGGCAGTCACGAAAAAATGTGAAATTTTGATAACCTAATTGTCTCTATATTCTAAGTTGACTGGTGCGACTCTGGAATTTTTTGAATTGTTTTAATGTCTTTTTCTTGATTTTTAAATTTTTCGGACATTTACGAATCAATTTTTTTAATTTTTCGGGTACTCACGAAAAAGTGTGAAAATTTGATATTTTATTCATATCGATATTCTAAGGTGACTAGTGCGATTCTGGAATTTTTTGAGGTGTTTTTAAGTATTATTTTTTATTTTTGAATTTTTCAAACTTTTGCTAACAAAATTTTTGATATTTTTCGGACAGTCACGAAAAAATGTGAATTTTTGATATTTCATTTGTATTGATATTCTAAGGTTCGTATCGATATTCTAAGATGATTGGTGCGATTCGTGAATTTTTTGAGGTATTTTTATGTCTTTTTATTAATTTTATATTTTTCCGTTGTCTACGAATTAAGTTTTTTGATATTTTTCAGACAGTCACGAAAAAATGTGAAATTTTTGATATTATATTTGTGTCGTTATTCTACGGTGACAGGTGCGATTCGGGAATTTTTTGAGGTGTTTTTATGTTTTTTCTTAAATTTTATATTTTTTCAGACTTTTAGGAATTAAAATTTTTGATATTTTTCGTGCAGCCACGAAATAATGTTGAATATGATATTTTAATCGTATCGATATTCTCAAGTGTCTAGTGTGATTCGAGAATTTTTTGATGTGTTTTTATGTTTTTTTCTTGATTTTTATATTTTTCGAACGTTTAGGAATTAAAATTAATGATATTTTCTGGCAGCCACGAAAAATGTAAAATCTTAATATTTTATTCATATCGATATTCTAAGCTGATTGGAGCATTTCGGGAATTTTTTGAGTAATTTTTTTTATATTTTCGGACATTTTTGAATTAAAATTTTTGATATTTTTTGGGAAGTAACGAAAAAATGAGAAATTTTGATGTTTTATTCGTATCAATATTCTAAGGTATCTGGTGCGATTGGAGAATTTTTTTTATGTGTTTTTATGTCTTTTTCTTGATTTTCATATTTTCTGAGTTTAAGAATTAAAAATATTGATATTTTTCGGGCAGTTACAAAAAAATGTGATATTTTGATTCTTTTTTTCTTATCTATATTCTAAGGTGAGTGGTGCGATTCCTGAATTTTTTGAGGTGTTTTTATATCTCTTTCATGATTTTTATATTTTTTGGACGTTTACGCATTCAAATTTTTGATAATTTTCGGTTAATCACGAATAAATATGATATTTTGATATTTTATTCGTATCGATATTCTAATGTGAGAGGTACGATTCAGATTTTTTTGAGGTGTTTTTACGTCTTTTTCGTGATTTTCATATTTTTTTGGATATTTACAAATTAACATTTTTGGTAATTTTCGAGCAGTTACAAAAATATGATATATTTTAATATTTTATTCGTATTGATATTCTAATGTGATAGGTGCGATTCGAGAATATTTGCAGGTGTTTTATGTATTTTTCTTGATTTTGATATATTTCGGATGTTTTTTATATATTCGGACATAACGAATTAAAATTTTTGATATTTTTTGAAAATTCACGAAAAAATGTGAAATTTTATTATTTTATTGGTATCGATATTCTAAGTGACTGGTGCGATTCTGAAATTTTTTGAGGTGTTTTTATGTCATTTTCTTGATTTTTATATTTTTTCAGAAGTTTATTATTTAAAATTTTTTTATATTTTTCTAGTAGCGACGAAAAAATGTTAAATGTTGATATTCTATTCGTATCAATATTCTAAGGTGACGAGTGCGATTCGGGAATTTTTGGAGGTGTTTTTATTTCTTTTTCTTGATTTTTGTATTTTTCGGACGTTTACGAATTTAATTTTTTGATATTTTTCAAGCAGTCACGAAAAAATATGAAATCTTAATATTTTATTCGTATCGATATTTTAAGGTGTCAGGTGCGATTCGTTAATTTTTTGAGGTGTTTTTATGTCTTTTTGTTGATTTTGATATTTTTCGGGCAGTCACGAAAAAATGTGAAAATTTATATTTCAATCGTATCGATATTTTAAGGTGACTGTTGCAATTCCGAAATTCTTTGAGGTGTTTTTTTTGTCTTTTTTTAGATTTTTATATTTTTTAATATTTTTCGAGCAGTCACGAAAAAAATTAATATTTTGATATTTTATTCATATCGATATTCTAAGGTGACTGGTCCGATTCTAAATTTTTTGAAGTGTTTTAATGTCTTTTTCTTGATTTTTATATTTTTCTGACGCTTACGAAATAAATTTTTTAATATTTTTTTGGCAGTCGCGATAAAATGGAAAATTTTGATATTTTATTTGTATCGATATTCTATGGTGCTGGTGTTGTTCAAGAATTTTTTGAGGTGTTTTTATGTCTTTTTCTTGATATTTATATTTTTTGGACGTTTACGAATTAAAATATTTGATATTTTTCGGGCAGTCACGAAAAAATGTGAAAACTTGATATTTCAATCGTATCAATATTTTAAAGTGACTGGTGCAATTCTGGAATTTTTTGAGGTTATTTTATGTCTTTTTCTAGACTTTTATATTTTTTGGACGTTTACGAATTAAATTTTTTGATATTTTCGGGCATTCTCAAAAAAATGTGAAATTTTAATATCCTATTCATATCGATATTCTAAGATCACTGGTGCGATTCAGGAATTTTTTAAAGTGTTTTTATCTCTTTTTCTTGATTCTTATATTTTTCGAACGTTTACGAATTAAATATTTGTTATTTTCGAACGTCATGAAAAGTGTGAAATTTTGATATCTTATTTGTATCAATATTCTAAGGTGACTGGTGCAATTCAGAAATTCTTCGAGGTGTTTTTATGTCTTTTTCTTGATTTTTATAATTTTCGGATGTTTACGAACTATAACTTTTGATATTTTTTGGACAGTCACGAAAAAATGTGAAATTTAGATATTTTAGTATCGAATTCTAAGGTGACAGGTGCAATTCGAGTATCTTTTAAGGTGTTTTTATGTCTTTTACTAGATTTTTATATTCTTAGGACATTTACGATTTAAAAATTTAGATATTTTTCGGGCAATCACGAAAAATTGGGAAATTGTGAAATTTTATTCGTATCGATTCCTTAGGTGATTGGTGCGATTCAAATATTTTCTTTGGTGTTTTTCAGTCTTTTTCTTGAATTTTTATATTTTTTGGACATTTATGAATTAAAATTTTTAATATTTTTTGGGCAGTCACGAAAAAATGTAAAATTTTGATATTTTATTCGTATCGATATGCCAAGGTGTCATATGCATTTCGAGTACTTTTTGAGGTGTTTTATGTCTTTTTCTTGATTTTTATATTTTTCAAACGTTTACGAATTAAAATTTTTTATATTTTTCGGACAAACACAAAAAATGTGAAATTTTGATATTTTATTAGTATCGATATTCTAATATATCAGGTGCAATTCGGGAAATTTTTGAGCAGTTTTATGTCATTTTTATTATATATTTTCGGACGTTTAATTTGTATCCATATTGTAAGGTGACTAGTGCGATTCGATAATTTTTCTAGGTGTTTTTATGTCTTTTTCTTGATTTTTATATTTGTTGGACATTTACAAATTAAAATTAATGATATTTTTTGAGCTGTCACAAAAAAATGTGAAATTTTAATATTTTATTTGTATTGATATTTATGGTGGTAGGTGCGATTTGAAATATTTTTGAAGTGTTTTAATTTCTTTTTCTTGATTTTTTTATTTTTCCATCGTTTACGAATTAAAATTTTTGATATTTTTTGTGCAGTCATGAAAAAATGTGAAATTTTTATATCTTATTCTTATAGATATTCTAAGGTGACTGGTGCGATTCAATGATTTTTTGATGTGTTTTTATGTCTATTTATTTATTTTTATATTTCTTATACATTTACGAATAAATTTTTTTGATATTTTTGGATGGTCACAAAAAATTGAGAAATTTTGATATTCTACTATTATCGAATCGCACTAGTCAAGAATTTTTTTAGGTGTTATTATGTCTTTTTCTTGATTTTTATATTTTCGAACGTGTCGAATTAAAATTTTTGTATTTTTCAGGCTGTCACGAAAAAATGTGAAATGTTGATATTTTCTTTGTATCAATATTCTAAGGTTGCTGTTGCGATTCGGGAAGTTTTTTAGATGTTTTTGTCTCTTTCTCTTGATTCTTATATTTTTTAGACGTTTACGAATTAATATTTGTGGTATTTTTTGGGCAGTCACGATATTTTGAGAAATTCTGATATTACATTCGTATCGATATTCGAAGATAACTGGTGCAATTTGGGAATTTTTAGAGTTGTTTTCATGTCTTTTTCTTGATTTTTCTATTTTTTGGACGTTATGAATTAATTTTTTTTATATTTTTCAGGCAGTTACGAAAAAATGTAAAATTTTGATATTTTATTCGTATCGATATTCTAAGGTGATTAGTGCAATTTAGGAATTTTTGAGGTGTTTTCATATCTTTTTCTTCATTTTTCTATTTTTTCAACGTTTAAAAATTAAAAATTTTGATCTTTTTCGGACAGGCACGAAAAAACGTGAAATTTTAATATTTTATTCATATCAGATTCTAAGTTGACAAGTGCGATTCGGGATTTTTTGAGGTGTTTTTATGTCTTTTTTATATATTTTTATATTTTTATATTTTTCGATATATTTCGAGCAGTCACGAAAAAAATTGATATTTTGATATTTTATTTGTATCGATATTCTACGGTGACTGGTGCGATTTGAGAATTTTTGAGTTGTTTTAGTGTCTTTTTCTTGATTTTTATATTTTTCGGATGCTTACAAATTTAATTTTTTTGTATTTTTCATTTAGTCACGAAAAAATGGATTTTTTTGATATTTTATTCGTATCGATATTCTAAGGTGCTAGTGAAGTTCAAGAATTTTTTAAGGTGTTTTTATGTTTTTTTTCTTGATTTTTATATTTTTCGGACGTTTACGAATTGAAATTTTTGATATTTTTTGGGCAGTCACTAAAAAATGTGAAATTTTGATATTTTAATCGTATCGATATTTTAAGGTGGCTACTGTAATTCCGAAATTTTTTGAGGTATTTTTATGTCTTTTTCTTGATTTCTATATTTTTTGGACGTTTACATATTAAATTTTTTGATATTTTCGGGCATTCACAAAAAAATATAAAATTTTGATATTCTATACGTATTGATATTCTAAGATCTTTGGTGTGAATCAGGAATATTTTGAAGTGGTTTTATGTCTTTTTCTTGATTCTTATATTTTTCGGTCGTTTAGGAACTAAATATTTTGATATTTTCGAACGTCATTAAAATTTTGAAATTTTGATATCTTATTCGAATCGATATTCTAAGGTGACTGGTGCGATTCAGGAATTTTTTGAGATGTTTTTATTTCTTTTTCTTGATTTTTATAATTTTTGAATGTTTACGAATTAAAAAATTTGATATATTCTGGGCAGTCACGAAAAAATGTGAAATTTTGATATTTTAGTATCGAATTCTAAGGTGACATGTGCGATTCGAGAATTTTTTGAGGTGTTTTTATGTCTTTTTCTTGTTTTTTATATTTTTCTGATGTTTACGAATTAAATTTTTGATATTTTTTGGGCAGTCACGAAAAAATGCGATATTTTGATATTTTACTATTATCAATATTCTAAGGTGGCATATGTGATTCGGGAATTTTTTGAGGTGTTTTATGTCTTTTTCTTGATTTTTATATTTTTCGGATGTTTACGGATTAAATTATTTGATATTTTTTGGGCAGTCACGAAAAAATGGGAAATTTTGATATTTTATTCTTATCGATATATTATGGTGACTGGTGCGATTCAGAAATTTATTAAGTTGTTTTTATGTTTTTTTCTTGATTTTAATATTATTCGTATGTTTACAAATTATATTTTTTGATATTTTTTGGGTAGTCACGAAAAAATGTGAAATTTTAATATTTTATTCGTATCGATATTCTAAGGTAATTGGTGCGATTGAAAAAAATTTTGAGATATTTTTATGTCTTTTTCTTGATTTTTATATTTTCCGGTGATTTACGAATCAAATTTTTTGATATTTTTTGAATAGACACGAAAAAATGTAAAATTTTGATATTCTATTTGTATTGATATTCTATGGTGACTAGTGCGATTCGTGAATTTTTTTGAGGTATCTTTATGTTTTTTTCTTGATTTTTATATTTTTTAGACTTTTACGAATCAAAATTTTTGATATTTTTTGGACTGTCAAGAAAAAATGTTAAATTTGATATTTTATTCATATCGAATTCTAAAGTGACAGGTGCATTTCAGAAATTTTTTGAGGTATTTTTATTTATTTTTCTTCATTTTTATATTTTTCAGACGTTTAAGATTTAAAATCTTTGATATATTTCGGGCAGTTATAAAAAATGTGAAATTTTTATATTTTATTCGTATCAATATTCTAAGGTGATGGGTGTGATTCAGAAATTTTTTGATGTGTTTTTATGTATTTTTCTTGATTTTTACATTTTTTGGACTTTTACGAATTCAAATTTGTGATATTTTCGGGCAGTCACGAAACATTGAGTAATTTTGATATTTTATTCGTATCGATATTCTAAGATAACTGGTGCGATTCGTAAATTTTTTGAGGTGTTTTTTTTGTCTTTTTCTTGATTCTTATATTTTTCAAACGTTTACGAATTATTTTTTTTTATTTTTTTCGGGCAGTCACGAGAAAATGTAATTTTCATCGTATCGATTTTCTAAGGTTAATGGTTTGATTCACAAATTTTTTGAGGTGTTTTTTTGTATCTTTCTTGATTTTAATATTTTTCTGACGTTTACGAATTAAATTTTTTGATAGTTTTTGGTCAGTTACGAAAAAATGTGAAATTTTGATATTTTATTTATAACTGATTTGTCAAGCAACATCAATATTCATTTGTTGGAATTTATGGAAGAATAGATGTGCTAGCAAGTAGGGGGCAAAAAGTCTAACCTTGCTAGAGTTATGTATGGTATTTACATGGACATCTACAAGATTATTACCACTGTTTTCCCTCACATCAAATTGCCCTCTAAGTGGAATGACCTTATCAAGCTAGTGGAGAGATGTGTTCATAAGACTAAGGTTACTATTGTGTATTGGAAAAAAACCCCTGACCAATGGATTAAACTCAACACCGATGGCAGTGCTCTGAGTAATCCAGGTAGGATAGGTGATGGTGGCATCCTAAGAGATCAAAAGGGCCACATGAAGTTAGCTTTTGCCACACCATTGGGGGAAGGAACTAACAACTAGGCTGAACTGGAGGCTGCCATTTTTGGTTTGACATGGTCTATACACTTAGGGTACATGAAGGTCATTCTAGAGGCGGACTCCCAACTCTTGGTGAATTGGATCTTGCTCAAAGCCAAGCCACCTTGGAGTATTAGCACAAAGGTTCAACAACACCATGAGCTCATCAATCAGACAAACAACTTCAACTGCAAGTACACCTTCAGGGAAACTAATTTTGTTGCAGATTCTCTTTCTAAGCATAGTCACAATATTACCACTCCCCAATTATATTTCAGTGAGCAGCAATTTCCAAAGGAAACAAGAGCTTATCATCAGATGGATATCATGGAAATGGCTAATTTCAGAAGGAGGAAAATTAAGAGAATAAAAGAACCCCTCTGATGGCTTTCTGTTAGCTAGTAATTAGTTAAGTTTATGCCTTTTCTTTTTACTTGTAAAGGGAGAGTCTCCCTTATTTATGCTTCCTAGCATTTCTGTATTGAGAGGAGTCCTCTCTGTAGGTACATAGAAGCTAGGTAGCATCTCTCTTGTACGGGGATGAGTTGACTATCCTTAGTAGGAAGGTTGACTTGTGTACCACCTTAAGCTTGGAGGTAAGGTTTATGTCCTCCTCTATGTATTTTGTCTTTTATCTATGATAAGGCCTTGGGGTGTTGGTAAGACCCTGACCCCTCCAAGGGTCGTTAAAAATTTATTTTTTTAAAAAGGTCACATGTGCGATTTGGGAATTCTTTGAGGTGTTTTTATGTCTTTTTCTTGATTTTTATATTTTCTGACGTTTACGAATTAAATTTTTTAATATTTTTTAGACAGTTACGAAAAATGTTAAATTTTGATATTTTATTCGTATCAATATTCTAAGGTGACATGTGCATTTCGGGTATTTTATAAGGAATTTTTATGTTTTTTTCTTAATTTTTATATTTTTCGGACGAATAGGAATTATATTTTTTGATATTTTTCAGGCAGTTATGAAAAAATGTAAATTTTGATATTTTTCTCGTATCGATATTCTAAGGTGACATGTGCAATTCGGGTATTTTTAAAGGAATTTTTATGTGTTTTTCTTAATTTTTATATTTTTCGGACGATTATGAATTAAATTTTTTGATATTTTTCTGGCAGTTAAGACAAAATGTAAATTTTTGATATTTTATTCGTATCGATATTCAAAGGTGATTGGTGCGATTCGTGAATTTTTTGAGGTGGTTTTATTTCTTTTTCTTCATTTTTATATTTTCGGACGTTTACGAATTAAGATTTTTGATATTTTTTGGAATGTCACGAATAAATGTAAAATTTTGATATTTTATTCGTATTGATATTCTAAGATGACTTGTGCGATTCATGATTTTTTTGAGGTGTATTTAACTGTTTTTCTATATTTTTATATTTTTAGGACGTTTACGAATTAAAATTTTTGATATTTTTTGGGCAATCACGAGAAATTGAGAAATTTTGAAATTTTATTCGTATCGATTCCTAAGGTGATTGGTGCGATACAGAATTTTTTTGAGGTGCTTTTATGTCTTTTTCATTATTTTTATATTTTTCGGACGATTACGAATTAGAATTTTTAATATTTTTTGGGCACTCACGAAAAAATTTGAATTTTTGATATTTTATTGTATCGATATTCTAAGGTGACATGTGCAATTCGAGTACTTTTTGAGGTGTTTTATGTCTTTTTCTCAATTTTTATTTTTTTCAAACGTTTATGAATTAAAAAATTTGATATTTTTCGGACAATCACAAAAAAATGTGAAATTTTGATATTTTATTAGTATCGATATTCTAAGATATCAGGTGCAATTCGGGAAATTTTTGAGCAGTTTTTATGTCATTTTCTTGATTTTTAAATATTTTTTGGACGTTTAGGAATTAAAATTTTTAATATTTTTCGAACTGTCACAAAATAATGTGAAATTTTGATATTTTATTTGTATCTATATTTTAAGGTGACAGGTGTGATTTGACAATTTTTTGAGGTGTTTTTATGTCTTTTTCTTTATTTTTATATTTTATGGATGTTTACGAATCATATTTTTTGGTATTTTTCAGGCAGTCACGAAAAAATGTGAAATTTTGATATTTTATTTGTATCAATATTCTAAGATGACTGGTGCGATTCGGTAATTTTTTGAGGTATTTTTATGTCTTTCTCTTGATTTTTATATTTTTCAAACATTTACCAATTAAAATTTTTGATATTTTTAGGGCAGTTATGAAAAAATGAGATCTTATTCGTATCGATATACTAAGGTGACTGGTGCGATTTGAGAATTTTTTGAGGTGTTTTTATGACTTTTTCTTTAACTTTATATTTTTCGGACATCTGCGAATTAAAACTTTTGATATTTTTCGGACAGTCACAAAAAAATGTTAAATTTTGATATTTAATTCTTATCAATATTCTAAGGTTACTGGTGCAATTCGGGAATTTTTTTTATGTGTTTTTATGTCTTTATATTGATTTTTATATATTTCAAACGTTTACGAATTAAAATTTTTTGAAAATTTTGGGGTAGTCACGAAAAAATGTGAAATTTTAATATATTTATTCGAATCGATATTCTATGGTGACTGGTGCGATTTAGGAATTTTTTGAGCTGTTTTAATGTGTTTTTCTTGCTTTTTATATATTTCGAACTTGTACGAATTAAAATTTTTGATATTTTTTGGGTAGTCACAAAAAAATGTGAAATTTTGTTATTTTATTCGTATCGATATTCTAAGGTGACTGCAGCGATTCAGAAATTTTTGAAGTGTTTTTCTTCTTTTCTTTATTTTAATATTTATTGGATGTTTCAGAATTAAAATTTATGATATTTTTCGGCAATCACGAGAAAATGTAAATTTTTCATATTTTTTGAGGTAATTTTATTTATTTTTCTTGATTTTTATATTTTCAGACCTTTACGAATTAAAATTATTGATATTTTTTGGGCAGTCAAGAAAAAATGTGATTTTATTTGTATCGTTGTTCTAAGGAAACTGGTGCGATTAGTAAAAATTTTTGAGGTGCTTTTATGTCTTTTTCTTGATTTTTATATTTTTCGGACGTTTAAAAAATAAAATATTTCAAAATTTTTGGCAATCACGAGGAAATGTGAATTTTTGATATTTTATTCGTATCGATATTCCAAGGTGACTAGTGCGATTCGGGTTTTTTTGAGATATTTTTATGTCTTTTTCTTGATTTTTATATTTTTTGGACATTTACGAATAAAAAATATAGATATTTTTTGGAAAGTCACGAAAAAATGTGATTTTATTTGTATCAATATTCTAATGTGACTGTTTCAATTAGGTAATTTTTTGAGGTGTTTTATGTCTTTTTCTTGATTCTTGTATTTTTCGGACGTTTAAGAATTACGAAAAAATGTGTAAGTTTGATATTTTATTCGTATCAATATACTAAGGTGACTGGTGCGATTCAGAAAATTTTTGAGATGTTTTCATGTATTTTTCTTGATTTTTATACTTTTCGGACGTTTATGAATAAATATTTATGATATTTTTTAGGCAGTCACAAAAAAATGCGAAATTTTTATATTTTATTCGTATCGATATTCTAAGGTGGCTAGTGCGATTAGGGAATTTTTTAAGGTATCTTTATGTCTTTTTCTTGATTTTTATATTTTTCTGACGTTTACAATTTAAATTTTTTGATATTTTTTGGGAATTCACGAAAAATGTGAAATTTTGATTTTTTATTCGTATCGAATTATGAGGTCACAGGTGCAATTTGGAATTTTTTTGAGGTGTTTTTATGTCTTTTTCTTGACTTCTATATTTTTTGGACGTTTACGAATTAAGTTTTTTGATATTTTACTGGCAGTTATGAAAAACTGAGAAATTTTAATATCTTATTCGTATCGATATTCTAAGGTGACTGGTGCTATTTGGGATATTTTAAGGTGTTTTCATGTCTTCTTCTTGATTTTTATATTTTTCAGACGTTTAGAATTAAAAATTTTGATATTTTTCGACAGTCACGAGAAAATGTGAATTTTTGATACTTTATTTGTATTGATATTCTAATGTGACAGGTGCGATTCAGGATTTTTATGGTGTTTGTATGTCTTTTTCTTGATTGTCATATTTTTTGGACGTTAACGAATTAAAATTTTGATATTATTCAACAGTCATGAAAAATGTGAATTTATTCGTATCGATATTCTAAGGTGACTGGTATGATTCGAGAATTTGTTAAGGTGTTATTATATCTTTTTCTTTATTTTTATATTTTTCGGAAGTTTACAAATTAAAATTTTTGATATTTTTTTAGCTGTCACGAGAAAATATGAATTTTCGATATGTTATTTGTATCTTATTCTATGGTGACTGGTGCGATTTAGGAAATTTTTGAGGTGTATTTATGTCTTTTTCTTAATTTTATATTTTTCGAACGTATATGAATTAAATTTTTTGATATTTTACGGCAGTCACGAGAAAATGTGAATTTTTTATATTTCATTTGCATCGATATTCTATGGTAGCAAGTGCGATTCGAGATTTTTTGAGGTGTTTTTATGTATTTAGCTTGAATTTTATATTTTTCAGACGTTTACAAATTAATTTTTTTTATATTTTAAGGGTAGTCATGAATAAATGTGAAATTTTGATACTCTATTCGTATCGATATTCTAAGGTAACTGGTTCGATTCGGGAATTTTTTGAGGTATTTTTTATGTTTTTTTCTTATTTTTTTAATTTTTCGGACGTGTACGAATTACAAATTTTGATATTTTTTGGCAATCACTAGAAAATGTGAATTTTTGAGATTTTATTCGTATTGATATTCTAATGTGACAGGTGCGATTCAGGATATTTTTGAGGTGTTTTTGTGTCTTTTTCTTGATTTTTATAATTTTTGGGTAGTCACGAAAAAATGTTAAATTTTTATATTCTATTCGTATCGATATTATAAGGTGACTGGTGCGATTCGTGAATTTTTTTAGGTGCTTTTATTCCTTTTTCTTGATTTTTATATTTTTCATACGTTTTTGAATTAAAATTTTTGATATTTTTTGGGTAGTCACAAAAAAATGTGATTTTATTCGTATTGATACTCTAAGGTGACTGGTGCGATTCGAGAATATTTTGAGGTGCTTTTATATATCTTTTTCTTAATTTTTATATTTTTCAGACATTTACGAATTAATATTTTTGATATTTTTCGGGCAGTCACGAAACAATGTGAAATTTTGATATTTTATTCACATCGATAGTCTAAGGTGATAGGTGCTATTCGGAAATTTTTTTAGGTGTTTTTATGTCTTTTTCTTGATTTTTATATTTATCGGATGTTTGCGAATTAAATTTTTTGATATTTTTTGAAAAGTCACGAATAAATGTGATTATATTCGAATCGATATTCTAAGGTGACTAGTACGATTCTGTAATTTTTTGAGGTGTTTGTATATCTTTTTCTTGATTTTGATATTTTTCGGACGTCTACGAATTAAAAAAATTTGTATTTTTTGGGCAGAGACGAAAAAAATGTGAAATTTTCGTACTCCATTCGTATCGATATTCTAAGGTGACTGGTGCGATTCGGGAAACTTTTGAGGTGTTTTTGTGCCTTTTTTTTAATATATTTTTTGAATGTTTATGAATTAAGTTTTTGATATTTTTCAGGCAGTAAAAAAATGTGAAATTTTGATATCTTATTCGTAACGATATTCTAAGGTGACATACGCGATTTGGCTATTTTTTGAGATGTTTTTATGTCTTTGTCTTGATTTTTATATTTTTCAGACACTTACGAATTAAATTTTTTTATATTTTTCGGACAGTCACGAAAAAAATGTGAAATAATGGTATTTTATTCGTATCGATATTCCAAGGTGACTAGTGTGATTCAAGAATTTTTAGTGGTATCTTCATGTCTTTTTCTTGATTTTTATATTTTTCGGACATTTACGAATTTCAATTTTTGAAATTTTTCGGACAATCAAGAAAAAATGTGAAATTTTGATATTTTATTCGTATAGAATTCTAAGGTGACAGGTGCAATTCGGAAATTTTTAAGGTGTTTTTATGACTTTTTCTTGATTTTTATATTTTTCAGACGTTTAAGGAACTAAATTTTTTGATATTTTACGGGAAATCATTAAAAAATGTGAAATTTTGATATTTTATTTGTATCGATATTCTAAGGTGATTGGTGCAATTCGGGAATTTTTTGAGGTCTTTCTATGTCTTTTTCTTGATTTTAATATTTATCGGACGTTTAAAAGTAAAATTTTAGATATTTTTTGCCAGTCACTAGAAAATGTGAATTTTGATACTTTATTATTATCGATATTCTAAGTTGACAAGTGTGATTCAAGATTTTTGAGATGTTTTTATGTCTTTTTTTTTTTATATTTTTCGGACGTTTACTATTTAAATTTTTGATATTTGTCTGGCACTCTCGAAAAAATGTGATTTTATCCGTATCGATATTCTTAGGCGACTGGTGCGATTCGTGAATTTTTTAAGGTATTTTTATGTCTTTTTCTAGATTTTTATATTTTTCAAAAGTTTACAGATTAAAATTATTGATATTTTTCGGTTGTCACGTGCAAATGTGAACTTTTGATATCCTATTCGAAATGATATTCTAAGGTGACTGGTGCGATTCAGGAAATTTTTTAGGTGTTTTAATGTCTTTTTCTTGATTTTTATATTTTTGGGACGTTTATGAATTAAAATATTTGATATTTTTTGACAGTCACGAGAAAATATGAAATTTTGATATTTTATTTTTATCGATATTCTAAGGTGACAGGTTCGATTCGGGATTTTTTAATGTGTTTTATGTCGTTTCCTTGATTTTTATATTTTTCGGATGTTTACGAATTAAAATTTATGATATTTTTTGGACTGTCACGAAAAAATGTGATTTTATTCGTATCGATATCCTAAGGTGACTAATGCGATTCGGGAATTTTGTGAGGTGTTTTTTTGTCTTTTTCTTGATTTTTATATTTTTGGACGTTTACGAATTAAATTTTTTGATATTTTTTCGACAGTCACGAGAAAAACTGAATTTGTGATAATTTATTCATAACTATATTCTAAGGTGACAGGTGCTATTAGGGAATTTTTTGAGGTGTTTTTATGTCTTTTTCCTATTTTTTTTATATTTTTGACTTTTACGAATTAAAATTTTTGGGCAGTCACGAAAAAATGTGATATTTTGATATTTTATTCGTATCGATATTCTAAGGTGACTATTGCGATTAGAGAATTTTTTGAGGTGTTCTTATGTCTTTTTCCTGATGTTTGCATTTTTCGAACGTTTACGAATAAACATTTTTTATATTTTTTGGGAAGTCATGAGAAAATGTGAAAGTTTAATATTCTATTGGTATCGATATGCTAAAGTGACCAGTGCGATTCGAGAATTTTTTGAGGTATTTTTATATCTTTTTCTTGATGTTTATGACTAGTGCGATTCGTGAATTTTTTGAGGTGTTCTTATGCCTTTTTCTTGAGTTTTATATTTTTTGGAAGTTTATGAATTAACATTTTTGATATTTTTCAAGCAGTCACGAAAAATGTGATTTTATTCGTATATATATTCTAAGGTGACTGGAGCTATTCGGGAATTTTTTGAGGTGTTTTTATGTTTCTTTCTTGATTTTTAAGTATTTCGGACGTTTACGAATTAATTTTTCCTATATTTTTGGGCAGTTACGAAAACATTTGAAATTTTGATATTTTATTCGTATCAATATTTTAAGGTGACTGATGCGATTTGTGAATTTTTTGAGGTGTTTTTATGTTTTTTTCTTGATTTTTATATTTTTCGGACAGTCACAAAAAAATATATGAAATTTTGATATTTTATTCGTATCGATATTCTAACGTTACAAGTGCGATTCGGAAATTTTTTGAGTTATTTATATGTTTTTTTCTTGATTTTTATATTTTTTGAACGTTTACGAATTAAAATTTTTGAAATTTTTCGGGCAGTCATAAAAAATGTGAAATTTTGATATTTCATTCGTATCGATATTCAAAGGTGACTTATGAGATTTGGAAATTTTTGAGGTGTTTTTCTGTCTTTTTTCTTGATCTTTATATTTTTTAGACGTTTACGAATTAAATTTTTTGAGATATTTTGGGCAGTCCCGAAAATATGTGATTTTATTCGTATCGATATTCTAATTTGATTGGTGCGATTCAGAATTTTTTTGAGGTGTTTTTATATCTTTTTCTTGATTTTTTAATTTTTCGGACGTTTAAGAATTAAAATTTTTGATATTTTTCGGGTAGTCACGAAAAAATGTGATTTTATTTGTATTGATATTCTAAGAATACTAGTACGAGTCAGAATTTTTTGATGTGTTTTAATGTGCTTTTCTTGATTTTTATGTATTTCGGACGTTGACGAATTAATTTTTTTTATAAGGTTTGGGTAGTTACGAAAAATTTAATTTTTTGATAAACTATTCGTGTTGATATTCTTAGTTGACTGGTGCGATACGAGAATTTATTGTGGTGTTTTTAAGTATTTTTCTTGATTTTTACATTTGTCGGACGATTACGAATTTACTTTTTTGAGTCACCAAAAAATGTGAAATTTTGACATTTTATTCGTATCAATATTCTAGGGTGACAAGTGTGAAGGAATATTGCAATTTACCAAGTAAAAGCAAAGGGTTAAAAATGCACCACAAGGGACTGGAACGACATCTTGACTAAACAAGAGTTTCCTCAATTTGGTCAAAAGTCGTAAAGATCAAGAATTTTTTGAGGTGTTTTTATGTATTTTTCTTGTTTTTTATATTTTTCAGACGTTTAAGAATTAGAATTTTTGGGCAGCCACGAAAAAATGTGATATTTTGATAATTTATTCGTATCGATATTCTAAGGTGACTGTTGCGATTCGAGTTTTTTTGAAGTGTTTTTAGGTCTTTTTCTTGATTTTCATATTTTTCGGATGTTTACGAATAAACATTTTTAATATTTTTCGGGGAGTCATGAGAAAATGTGAAATTTTAATAATCTATTGGTATCGATATTCTAAAGTGACCGGTGCGATTCAAGAATTTTTTGAGGTATTTTTATATCTTTTTCTTGATGTCTTTGACTGGTGCAATTTTGAATTTTTTTGAGGTGTTTTTATGTCTTTTTCTTCATTTTAATATTTTTCGGGTAGTCACTAAAAAATGTAAAATTTTGATGTTCCATTCGTATCGAAATTCTAAAGTGACAGGTGACGTTCTGGAATTTTAGAAGTGTTCTTATGCCTTTTCCATGAGTTTTATATTTTTCGGATGTTTTTGAATTAACATTTTTGATATTTTTCAAGCAGTCACGAAAAATGTGATTTTATTCGTATCGATATTCTCAGGTGACTGGAGCGATTCGATAATTTTTTGAGGTACCTTTACCTGTTTTTCTAGATTTTTATATTTTTCGGACGTTTACGAATTAATTTTTCTTATGTTTTTCGGGCAGTCACGAAAAAATGTGAAATTTTGATATTTCATCCGTATCGATATTCTAAGGTGATTGGTGCGATTCACAATTTTTTTGAGGTGTTTTTATATTTTTTTCTTGATTTTTATATTTTTCAGATGTTTACGAATTAAATTTTTTGTTATTTTTTGGATAGTATCGAAAAAATATGAAATTTTTAATATTTTATTCGTATCGATATTCTAAGGTGACTAGTGCGATTCGGAAATTTTTTAAGGAGCTTTAATGTCTTTTTCTTGATGTTTATTTTTTTTAGACTGTTACGAATTAATTTCTTTTTATCCTTCTCGAGTAGTCACGAAAAAATGTGTAATTTTGATATTTTGTTCGTATCGGTATTCTAAGGTGATTAATGCGATTCGAGAATTTTTTGAGGTGTTTTTATATCATTTTTTTGACTTTTATATTTTTCGGACGTTTAAGAATTAAAAATTTTGATATTTTTCGGGCAGTCACGAAAAAATTTGATTTTATTTGTATCTATATTCTAAGAGTACAAGTACTATTTAGGATTTTTTGCTATGTTTTATTAGCTTTTTCTTGATTTTTATATATTTCAGACGTTTACGAATTAATTTTTTATATATTTTTTGGGCAGTCACGAAAAAATTTAAAATTTTGATATATTATTTGTGTTGATATTCGAAGGTGACTGGTGTGATACGAGAATTTTTTGAGGTGTTTTTAAGTTTTTTTCTTGATTTTTACATTTTTCGGACGATTACGAATTAAAAGTTTTGTTATTTTTCGGGCAGTCAAGAAAAAATGTAAAATTTTGATATTTTTTTCGTATCTATATTCTAGGGTGACAGGTGTGAAGGAATATTGCAATTTACCAAGTCAAAGCAATGGGTTAAAAAAGCACTACAAGGCACTGGAACGACGTCTTGACTAAACAAGAGTTTCTTCAATTTGGTTGAAAGTCGTTAAGATCGGGAATTTTTTGATGTGTTTTTATGTCTTTTTTTTGTTTTTTATATTTTACGGATGTTTACGAATTAAAATATTTGGGCAGTCACGAAAAAATATGGTATTTTGATATTTTTTACTTATCAATATTCTAAGATGACTGTTGTGATTCGAGAATTTTTTGAGGTGTTTTTATGTCTTTTTTTCTTGATTTTTATATTTTTCGGACGTTTACGAATAAACATTTTTTATATTTTTCGGGCAGTCTCGAAAAAATGTGATTTTATTTGTATCGATATTCTAGGAGTAAAAGTACTATTCATAATTTTTTGATGTGTTTTAATATCTTTTTGTTGATTTTTATATATTTCGGACGTTTATGAATTAATTTTTTATATATTTTTTGGGTAGTCACGAAAAAACTTAGAATTTTGATATATTATTTGTGTTGATATTCTAAGGTGACTGGTGCGATACGAGAATTTTTTGACATGTTGTAAAGTGTTTTTCTTGATTTTTACATTTTTCGGACGATTACGAATTAAATTTTTAGTTATTTTTCAGGCAATCACGAAAAAATGTGAAATTTTGATATTTTATTCGTATTCATATTCTAGGGTGACAGGTATGAAGGAATATTGCAATTTACCAAGTCAAAGCAAGGGGTTAAAAAAGCACCACAAGGGACTGGAACGATGTCTTGACTAACCAAGAGTTTCTTCAATTTGGTCGAAAGTCGTAAAGATCGGGAATTTTTTAAGGTGTTTTTTCATCTTTTTCTTGTTTTTTATATTTTTCAGATGTTTACGAATTAAAAATTTTGTGCGGTCACGAAAAAATGTGATATTTTAATATTTTATTCGTATCGATATTCTAAGGTGACTGTTGCGATTCAAGAATTTTTTGAGGTGTTTTCATGTCTTTTTCTTGATTTTTATATTTTTTGGACGTTTACGAATAAACATTTTTTTATATTTTTCGGGCAGTCACGAAAAAATGTTAAATTTTAATATTCTATTGGTATCGATATTCTAAAGTGATCGGTGCGATTCGAGAATTTTTTGAGGTGTTTTTATATCTTTTTCTTGATGTCTATGACTGGTGCGATTCGGGATTTTTTTTAGGTGTTTTTATATATATATTTTTTATATATATTTTTCCGGCTGTGAAAATTTGATATTCTATTAGTATCCAGATTCTAAAGTGACTGGAGAGGTTCAAGAATTTTTTGAGGTGTTCTTATGCCCTTTTCTTGAGTTTTATATTTTTCGAACGTTTTTGGATTAACATTTTTATATTTTTCAAGTAGTCACAAAAAATGTGATTTTATTCGTATCGATATGGTGACTAGAGCTATTCGGGAATTTTTGAGGTGTATTTATGTCTTTTTCTAGAGTTTTATATTTTTTAGACGTTTTTGAATTAATTTTTCTTATATTTTTAGGTCAGTCACGAAAAAATTTAAAATTTTGATATTTTATTAGTATCGATATTTTAAGGTAACTGGTGCGATTCTGGAATTTTTTGAGGTGCTTTTGTGTCTTTTTCTTGATTTTTATATTTTTCGGGCATCACAAAAAAATGTGAAATTTTGATAGTTTGTTCGTATTCATATTCTAAGGTGACAAGTGCGGTCCGGAAATTTTTTGAGGTATTTTTATGTTTTTTTCATGATTCTTATATTTTTCGGATGTTTACGAATTAAAATTATTGATATTTTTCGGGCAGTCATGAAAAAATGTGAAGTTTTAGTATTTCATTCATATCGATATTCTAAGGTGACTTGTGCGATTTGGAAATTTTTGAGGTGTTTTTATGTCTTTTTATCTTGATCTTTATATTTTTCAGACGTTTACATATTAAAATTTTTGATATTTCTTGGAAAGTCAGGAAAATATGTGATTTTATTCGTATCGATATTCTAAGGTGATTGGTGTGATTCAGAATTTTTTTGAGGTGTTTTTATGTCTTTTTCATGATTTTTATATTTTTCTGATGTTTAAGAATTAATTTTTTTGATACATTTTGGCTAGTGACGAAAAAATGTGAAATTTTGATATTTTATTCGTATCTATATTCTAAGGTGACTAATGCGATTCGGGAATTTTTTTAGGTGTTTTTATGTCTTTTTCTTGATTTTTATTTTTTTTCGGACAGTCACCAAAAAATGTGTAATTTTGATATTTCATTCGTATTGGTATTCTAAGTTGACTGGTGCGATTCAAGAATTTTTTGAGGTTCTTTTATATCATTTTCTTGATTTTTGTATTTTTCGGACGTTTAACAATTAAAATTTTTGATATTTTTCGGGATGTCACGAAAAAATGTGATTTTATTTGTATCGATATTCTAAGAGTACTAGTATGATTCAGAATTTTTAAATGTGTTTTAATGTCTTTTTCTTGATTTTTATATATTTCGAACATTTACGAATTAATTTTTTAAATATTTTTTGGGTAGTCACGAATAAATTTAAAATTTTGATACATTATTCGTGTTGATATTCTAAGGTGAATGGTGCAATACAAGAATTTTTTGAGGGGTTTTTAAGTGTTTTTCTTGATTTTTTCATTTTTCTGACGATTATGAATTAAATTTTTAGTTATTTTTCGGGCAATCACGAAAAAATGTGAAATTTTGATATTTTATTCGTATCCATATTCTAGGGTGACAGGTGTGAAGGAATATTGCAATTTACTAAGTCAAAGCAAGGGGTTAAAAAAGCACCACAAGGGACTCGAACGATGTCTTGACTAACCAAGAGTTTCTTCAATTTGGTCAAAAGTCGTAAAGATCGAGAATTTTTTAAGGTGTTTTTTTTGTCTTTTTCTAGTTTTTTATATTTTTCGGAGGGTTACGAATAAAATTTTTGGGCTGTCACAAAAAAATGTGATATTTTGATATTTTATTCATATCGATATTCTAAGGTGACTGTTTCGATTCGAGAATTTTTTGAGGTGTTTTTACGTCTTTTTCTTGATTTCTATATTTTTTGAAAGTTTACGAATGAAAATTTATAATATTTTTTGGGCAGTTATGAAAAAATGTGAAATTTTGATACTTTATTCGTATCGATCTTTTAAGGTGACAGGTGTTATACGAAATTTTTTTGAGATGTTTTTATTTTTTTTCTTGATTTTTATATTTTTTGGGTAGTCACGAAAAAATGTAAAATTTTGATATCCTATTGGTATCGATATTCTAAGGTGACTGGTGTGATTCGAGAAATTTTTATTGTGTTTTTATGCTCTTTTCTTGATTTTTATATTTTTCAAACATTTCTGAATTAAAATTTTTAATATTTTTCGGGCATTCACAAAAAAATGTGATTTTATTCGTATCGATATTCTAAGGTGACTGGTGCAATTTGAGAATTTTTTGAGCTGTTTTTATGTCTTTTTCTTGATTTTTATATTTTTCAGAAGTTTACGAATTAAATTTTTTGATATTTTTTGGGCAGTCACGAAAAAATGTGAAATTTTAATATTTTATTTGTGTAGATATTCTAAGAAGACAAGTGCGATTCAGAAATTTTTGAATTGTTTTTATGTCTTTTTCTTGATTTTATATTTTTCGGACGTTTACGAATTAAATTTTTTATACTTTTCGCAAAGTCAGGAAAAAATGTTTAATTTTGATATTTAATTCGTATCTATATTGATATGTGACTTGCGCGATTTGAAAATTTTTTGATGAGTTTTTATGTCTTTTTCTTCATCTTTATATTTTTCAAACGTTTAAGAATTAAAATTGTTGATGTTTTTCGGGCAGTCACGAAAATATGTGATTTTAGTCGTATCGATATTATTAGGTGACTGGTGCGATTCAATTTTTTTTTGATGTGTTTTAATGTCTTTTTCTTGATTTTTATATTTTTCGGATGTTTACGAATTAATTTTTTTTTTATATTTTTCAGGTAGCAACGAAAAAATGTGATATTTTGAAATTATATTCGTATCGATATTCTAAGGTGACAAGTGCGATTCGGTTATTTTTTGAGGTTTTTTTTGTGTCTTTTTCTTGATTTTATTATTTTTCGGATGTGTACGGTTTAAAATTTTTGATATTTTTCGGACAGTCACGAAAAAATGTAAAATTTTGATATTTTTTTTTCGTATCTATATTCTAAGGTGTCAGGTGCAATTTGGAAATTTTTTGCATTGTTTTTATGTATTTTTCTTGATTTTTATATATTTCGGACGTTTATGAATTTAAATTTTTGAGATTTTTCGGGCATTCACCAAAAATTGTTAAATTTTGATATTTTATTAGTATCGATATTCTAAGGTGAGTGGTGTGATTCGGGAATTTGTTTAGGTGTTTAATTGACTTTTTCTTGATTTTTATATTTTCGGACCTTTTTGAATTAATTTTTTTGATATTTTATCGGACTACTACGAAAAAATATGAAATTTTTATAATTTATTGGTATCGATATTCTAAGGTGACTAGTACAATTCGAGATTTTTTAGAGGTGTTTTTTTATGTCTTTTTCTTGATTTTTATATTTTATGGTCATTAACGAAATAAATTTTTTGATATTTTTCGGTCGTCACTAAAAAATATTGATATTTTATTATTATCAATATTCTATGGTGATTGGTGCGATTCGACAATTTTTTGAGGTATTTTTATGTCTTTTTCTTGATTTTTTATATTTTTTGAACGTTTACAAATTAATATTTTTGATATTTTTTTGGCAGTCACGAAAAAATGTGAAATTTTGAAAATCTATTCGTATCGATATTCTAAGGTGACTTGTGAGATTCGAGAATTTTTTGAGGTGTCTTTATATCTTTTTCTTGATTTTTATATTTTTTCAGACGTTTACGAATTAAAATTTTTGATATTTTTTGGCCAGCCCCTAAAAAATGTGAAATTTTGATATGTTATTCGTATCGATATTCTAAAGCGATAGGTGCGATTCTGGAATTTTTTGAAGTGTTTTTATGTCTTTTTGTTGATCTTTATATTTTTTGAACATTTACGAATTAAATTTTATGATATTTATCGGGTAGTCATGAATAAATGTGAAATTTTGATATGTTATTCGTATTGATATTCTAAGGTGACTGGTGCGATTCGGGAATTCTTTGAGGTGTTTTTATGTCTTTTTCTTAATTTTTATATTTTTTGGACATATACGTAATAATGTGAAATTTTGATATTTTATTCGTATCGATATTCAAAGGTGACTGCTGCGATTTGGGATTTTTTAAACATGTTTTATGTGTTTTTCTTGATTTTTATATTTTTCGAACGTTTACAAATTAAATGCTTTGATATTCTTCAGGCAAATCACGAAAAAACTTGAAATTTTTGATATTCTATTTGTATAGATATTCTAAGGTGACTAGTGCGATTCAGAATTTTTTTGATGTGTTTTTCTTGATTTTTATTTTGTCCAAACGTTTAAGAATTAATATTTTAAACATTTTTCGGGTAGTCACGAAAAAATGTGAAATTTTTGTTTTTTATTCGTATCGTTATTCTAAGGTGACAGGTGAGATTAAAGAATTTTTTTTGAGGTGTTTTTATGGTTTTACTTGATTTTTATATATTTCAAATGTTTATGAATTATTAGTTTTGATATTTTTCGAGCAGTTACGAAAATATGTGAAATTTTAATATTTTATTAGTATCGGTGTTCTATGGTGACATGGTGATTCAGAATTTTTTTGAGCTATTTTTATGCTTTTTTCTTGATTTTCATATTTTTCGAACGTTTACGAATTAAGATTTTTGATATTTTTTGGGTAGTCACGAAAAAGTGTGAAATTTTGATACTTTATTCGTATCGATATTCTAAGGTGACTGGTGCGATTTGGAAATTTTTTGAGGTGATTTTATGTCTTTTTTTATTTCTATATTTTTCTGACGTTTACAAATTAAATTTTTTGATATTTTTCGGGTAGTCACGATAAAATGTGAAATTTTGAATATTTTATTCGTATCGATATTCTAAGGTGACTGGTGTGATTCGAGAATTTTTTGAGGTGTTTTTATGTCTTTTTTTTATTTTTATGTTTTTCGGACATTTACGAATTAAATTTTTTGATATTTTTTTAGGTAGTCACGGAAAAATAGAAATTTTGATATTTTATTTGTATCGATATTCTAAGGTGATAAGGGCGATTTAGGATTTTTTTGAGATGTTTTTATGTCTTTTTTCTTGATTTTTATATTTTTCGTACGTTTACCAATTAAATTTCTGATATTATTCGTGCAATCACGAAAAAAAGTGAAATTTTGATATTTTTAGTGTGTAGATATTCTAAGGTGACTGTTGCGTTAAGGGATTTTTTGGATGTGTTTTTATGTCTCTTTCTTGATTTTTATATTTTTGGACAGTCATAAAAAATGATAAATTTTGGTATTTTATTCATGTCAATATTCTGAGCTGACTGGTGTGCTTCGTGAATTTTTTGAGTTGTTTTTATGTCTTTTTCTTTATTTTTATATTTTTTGGACGTTTACTAATTCAAGTGAAATTTTGATATTTTATTCGTATCGATATTCTAAGGTGACTAGTGCGATTCAAAAATTTTTTGAGGAGTTTTTATGTATTTTCCTTAATTTTTATATTTTTTGGACGTTTACGAATTCAAGTGAAATTTTGATATTTTAGTCGTATCGACATTCTAAGGAGACTGGTGCGCTTTAAGATTTTTTTAAGGTGTTTTTATGTCTTTTTCTTGAATTTTATATTTTTGGGACATTTAAGAATTAAAAATTTTGATATTTTTCGGTTAGTCCTGAAAAAATGTGAAATTTTGATATTTTTTTCGTATCGATATTGTATGGTGACATGTGCGATTCCGTAAAATTTTTGAGGTATTTTTATGTCTTTTTCTTGATTTTTATATTTTTTGTACGTTTACGAATTAAATTTTTTGTAATTTTTGGGCAGTAATGAAAAAATGTTTAATTTTGATATTTTATTCGTATCGATATTCTAAGTTGTATGGTGCGATTCGGGAATTTTTTGAGGTGTTTTTATGTCTTTTTATTGATTTTTATATTTTTCAGACCTTTACGAATTAAAATTTTTGATACTTTTTGGGCAGTGACCAAAAATTTAAAATTTTGATATTTTATTCGTATCGATATTCTAACGTGACTAGTGCGATTTGGGGTTTTTTTGACGTGTTTTTCGGATGTCTACGAATTAAAATTTCTGACATGTTTCAGGCAATCACGAAAAAATGTGAAATTTTTGATATTTTATTTGTATCGATATTCTAAGGTGACTGGTGTGATTTGGAATTTTTTTGATGTGTTTTGATGTCTTTTTCTTGATTTTTATATTTTTCAAACATTTATGAATTAATATTTTTTAAATTTTTTGGGCAGTTACGAAAAAATGTGAAATTTTGATATTTTATTCGTATCGATATTCTAAGGTGACAAGTGCGATTCAAGAATTTTTTTGAGGTGTTTTTATTGTTTTACTTGATTTTTATATCTTTCAAATGTTTATGAATTAATATTTTTGATATTTTTCGGGCAGTCACGAAAAAATGAGAAATTTTGATATTTTATTAGTATCGATATTCTATGGTGACTGGGTGATTAAGAAATTTTTTGAGGTGTTTTTATGTCTTTTTTTTATTCTCATATTTTTTGAACGTTTACGAATAAATATTTTAAATATTTTTCGGATAGTCACGAAAAAATGTAAAATTTTGATACTTTATTCGTATCGATATTCGAAGGTGACTGGTGCGATTTGAGATTTTGTTGAGGCATTTTTAAATCTTTTTTCTTGATTTTTATATTTTCTGACCAGGCACGAAAAATTGTGAAATTTTGATATTTTATTCGTATCGATATTCTTAGGTGATAGGTGCGATACTGGAATTTTTTGAGTTGTTTTTTATATCTTTTTCTTTAATTTTATATTTTTCGCACGTTTACGAATTGAAATTTTTGATATTTTTTCGGTAGTGACAAAAAAATATGAAATTTTGATATTTATTCGTATCGATATTCTAAGGTGACTGGTGGGATTAGGGAATTTTTTGAGGTGTTTTAATGTATTTTTCTTTATTTTTATTATTTTTAGACGTTTACGAATTAAAATTTTTGATATTTTCGAGCAGTCACGTAAAAATTTGAAATTTTGATGATCTGTTCGTATCGATATTCTAAGGTGACTGGTGCGATTCAGGAATTTTTAAAAGTGTTTCTATGTCTTTTTCTTTATTTTTATATTTTTCGGACATTAACGAATTAAAGTTTTTGTTATTTTCTGACAGTCATGAAAAAATGTGAATTTTGATATTTTATTCGTATCGATATTCTAAAATGACATGTGCGATTCAGGAATTTTTTGATGTGGTGAAATTTTGATATTTTATTCGAATCGATATTCTAAGGCGACTAGTGCAAATCGAGAATATTTTGAGTTGTTTTTATGTCTCTTTCTTGATTTCTTCATATCGATATTCTACTGTGACTGGTGCGATTCAAAAATTTTTTGAGGTGTTTTTATTTTTTCTTGATTTTTATATTCGGACGTTTATAAATTAAATTTTTTGATATTTTTCATGTAGTCACGAAAAAATGTGAAATTTTGATATTTTATTCGTATCGATATTCTAAGGTGACTGGTGCGATTCGATAATTTATTAGGTGTTTTATGTCTTTTTGTTGATATTTATATTTATCGGACATTTACAAATTAAATTTTTTGATATTTTTCGGGCATTAACGAATTTTTTTAAAATTTTGATATTCTATTCGTATCAATATTGTAAGGTGAATGATGCGATTTGGGAATTTTTTGAGGTGTTTTATGTCTTTTTCTTGATTTTTATACTTTTCGGATGCTTACAAATTAAATTTTTTGATATTTTTTGCGCAGTCACGAAAAAATGTGAATTTTTTTATTTTATTCGTATCAATATTCTAAGGTGACAAGTGAGATTTAGGAATTTTTTGAGGTGTTTTTATGTCTATTTCTTGATTTTTATAATTTTTAGAAGTTTACGACTTAGATTTTTTGATATTTTTCGTGTAGTCATGAAAAAATGTGAAATTTTATGTTTTATTTGTATCGATATTCTAAGGTGAGTGGTGCAATTCAGAAAAAATTTAAGGTGTTTTTATGTCTTTTTCTTGATTTGTATATTTTTCGGGCAGTCAAGAATAAATGTGAAATTTTGATATTTTATTTGTATCGTTATTCTAAGGTGACTCGTGCGATTCGGGAATATTTTGAGTTGTTTTTATGTCTTTTTCTTGATTTTTATCTTTTTCGGACGTTTGCGAATTAAAATTTTTGATATTTTTCGAACAATTTGTAGTCACTTAAAATTTATAAAATATAAATTTATAAAGTGATTCGGATTATATTAAATTCATGAATATATTAGTCCAAATAAATATTATGGATTGATATAATTGATTTAATTGTTTAAATCTAATAAATATGAATTTAAATAAATCCCGCTCCATAAGGCCCATATGTCATGTCACTTAAATTTGATTGGACGAAGGGAATCCTATTCCTATCACAACTACTCTATTCTAAAACTATAAATAGGGGTCCTCATAATTCAGAAAAAGAACAAAGAATTCTAACAAGAAGCTAGAGAAAACTCGTGGATTAAAAGCCACAAATTTCTCTATAAGCTACAAGTTTCAAAATCAAGAACTCAAGAGTACAATAATTCAAGTGTTCAAGTATAAGAATTGAAGCGTTCAAGTTTCAAGAACGATCAAGATCAAGACCGCCAGATTCAAGATCAAGCTCGAAGCCCTTGGATTCAACTAGAAGTCAAGATCAAGATAAAGTTCAAGTTTAAGAACGATCAAGATCAAGACCGCCAGATTTAAGATCAAGCTTGAAGCCCTTGGATTAAACTAGAAGTCAAGATCAAGATAAAGTTTAAGTTCAAGAACGATCAAGATCAAGACCGTTGGATTCAAAATCAAGCTCGAAGCCCTTGGATTCAACTAGAAGTTAAGATCAAGATCAATACCATCGAATTCAAGATCAAGCTCGAAGCCCTTGGATTCAATTAGAAGTCAAGATCAAGATAAAGTTCAAGTTCAAAAACGATCAAGATCAAGGTAGCCGGATTCAAGATCAAGCCCGAAGCCCTTGGATTCAACTAGAAGTCATGATCAAGATAAAGTTAAAGTCCAAGTTCATCAAAGATTCAAGAACAAGCTCCAAAGGTCCTTGAATCCAAGATTAAAGTCCAAGAACAAGAACAAAATTCAAGATCAAATTTAAGAGCCCTTGAATTTATATTTGAAAAGGCGAATTCAGAGGAATCATAAAGATTGTAACACTCGCACTTTAAATCAATAAATACGATTGTTGCATAATTTTCCGTTCTTGATTATTATTTTCTCAATGCGAATTTTATTGTCTACAAATTCTAGCATGCCCAGTGGGACAATCTCTACCTCGCATCTGCCATAATAGACTTCCTTGTAGCATACCCTATGGCCCATTCCGGTTCTTCATTCCAACCTTCACAACGTCTTGTAATGAGTAGCCAGTTGAACATCTTTTGCCATATTTGTTTTGAGAAGCTACATGAGATAAACAAATGATGATGTGTCTCAACTTCTGCCTTGCATAATGCACATACATCATCCTCAATAATTCCCCTGTTACTTAGTCTGTCCTTGGTGTACAACCTTCTATGTATAGTCACATATAGTGCAAACAACCATTTAGGACTACCAAGGTTGTTGCATGTCAATCTCCTCTAGGTTACCTTATTGTACTCCACTTTTAGTACCTGATACATTTTCTTAATGTTGAAGTCTGTTTCCTCCATGGGCTCAGTTACTTGCAGGCCCTTTTCTGTTAACCATTTTACTACTTTCAGAATTTTCTTCACCATCCATGATGCTTGCTTGATTTCAACTCCCCATGGATCCCTACCCTTCAGATAAAAAATATGAACCATTATAATCCATAATTTATCTTTCTTCTTGCAGAGATTCCACAAATGCTTTAAAATAGCCGCTTTGTTCCATACATACATGTATGTGATGTTAAGCCCTCTAGCAGCGTTTGGCCAACACAATGTCTCCCAAGCAATGAGTGCTATCCCTTTACCTTGTTTTCACCATTCCATAGAAAACTCTTTCACGTGGATTCTATTTTTTGTAAGACTTTCTTAGGCATTAGGAATATTTGTGACCAACATTCTTGCATAGTTGAGAGGACACTATTCACCAACTGAAGCCTTCCTGCATATGATGGAAATTTAACTATCCATGCAGTGATTTTGCCCATTATTCTGTCTATGAGAGGTTGGAATTGACTTATGGATAGCTTCTTGGAACTCAAAGGCACCCCAAGATATCTAAATGGAAGATTTCCTTTACTAAAACTTGTGTGCTGCGTTATTTTTTGTTGTATTTCCTCTGACACTCCTCCAAAATATACACAACTCTTAGCCTGATTAGCTATCAGTCCAGATACCTTTGAGAATTGCTGGAAACATTCATACAATAAGGTGGTGGAAGAAACATCTCCTCTACTAACTAACGAGAGATCATCATCAAAGCTTAATTGTACAATGTGTTGTTTGTGAGGTGTTTTTATGTCTTTTTCTTGATTCTAATGTTTTTCGGACGTTAACGAATTAAATTTTTTGATATTTTTCGGACAGTCACGAAAAAATGTGAAATTTTGAAACTTTATTCGTATCGATATTCTAAGGTGACTGGTGCGATTCAGTAATTTTTTTGAAGTGTTTTTATGTCTTTTTCTTAATTTTTATATTTTTCGGACGTCTACGAATTATTTTTTTTGATATTTCTCAGGTAGTCACGAAAAATTGTGAAATTTTGTTATTCTATTTATATCGATATTCTAAGGTGACTGGTGAGATTCGGTTATTTTTTTATATGTTTTTATGTCTTTTTCTTGATTTTTATATTTTTCAGACGTTTGCGAATTAAAATTTTTGATATTTTTTGAGCAGTCACAAAAAATGTGATTTTAGTCGTATCGATATTCTAACGTGACTAGTGCGATTTGAGAATTTTTTGAGGTGTTTTTATGTCTTTTTCTTGATCTTTATATTTTTCGGACGTTTACGAAATAAATTTTTTGATATTTTTCTAACTGTCACAAAAAAATGTGAAATTTTAATATTTTATTTGTATAAATATACTAAGGTGACAAGTGCGATTCGGAATTTTTTTGAGGTATTTTTATGTTTTTTTCTTTATTTTTATATTTTTTCATACGTTTACAAATTAAATTTGTGATATTTTTCTGGCAGTCATGAAAATTTGAGAAATTTTGATATTACGTTCGTATCGATATTCTAAGGTGACTGGTGCAATTCGGGAATTTTTAGAGGTGTTTTCATGTCTTTTTCTTGATTTTTATATTTTTCGAACGTTTACGAAATAATTTTTTCTATATTTTTTTTGCAGTCACAAAAAAATAGAAAATTTTGATATTTTATTCGTATCGATACTCTAAGGTGCTGGTGCGGTTCAAGAATTTTTTGAAGTGTTGTTATGTCTTTTTCTTGATACTTATATTTTTCGGACAATTAGGAATTAAAATTTTAGATATTTTTCGGGCATTCACGAAAAAATGTGAAAATCTGATATTTCAATTGTATCGATATTTTAAGGTGACTGGTGTAATTCCAGAATTCTTTGAGGTGTTTTTATGTCTTTTTTTAGATTTTTATACTTTTTTAAATTTTTTGAGAAGTCACGAAAAAAATTGTTATTTTGATATTGTATTCATATCGATATTCTAAGGTGACTGGTGCGATTCGAGAATTTTTTGAAGCGTTTTAATGTCTTTTTCTTGATTTTTGTATTTTTCGGACATTTACGAAATAAATTTTTTATATTGTTTTTGCAGTCACGAAAAAATGGGAAATTTTGTGGTTCAAGAATTTTTTGAGGTGTTTTTATGTCTTTTTCTTGATATTTATATTTTTCAGACGTTTACGAATTAAAATATTTGATATTTTTTGGGCAGTAACGAAAAAATGTGAAAATTTGATATTTTAATCGTATCGATATTTTAAGGTGACTGGTGCAATTCTAGAATTTTTTGAGGTATTTTTATGTCTTTTTCTTGATTTTTATATTTTTCAGACGTTTACGAATTAAATTTTTAGATATTTTCGGGTATTTGCAAAAAAAATTTGAAATTTTAATACTCTATTCGTATCGATATTCTAAGATAACTGGTGCGATTCAGGAATTTTTTGAAGTGTTTTTATCTCTTTTTCTTGATTCTTATATTTTTCGGACGTTTACGAATTAAATATTTGATATTTTCGAACGTCATGAAAAATGTAAAATTTTGATATCTTATTTGTATCAATATTCTAAGGTGACTGGTGCAATTCAGAAATTTTTCGAGGTGTTTTTATGTCTTTTTCTTGATTTTTATAATTTTCGGATGTTTACGAATTAAAACTTTTGATATATTTTGGGCAGTCACGAAAAAATGAGAAATTTTGATATTTTAGTATCGAATTCTAAGGTGACAGGCGCGATTCGAGAATTTTTTGAGGTGTTTTTAAGTCTTTTACTATATTTATATATTTTTAGGACGTTTACGAATTAAAAAATTTGATATTTTTCGGGTAGTCACGAAAGATTGAGAAATTTTAAAATTTTATTCGTATCGATTCCTTAGGTGATTGGTGCGATTCAAATATTTTTTGAGGTGTTTTTCTTTCTTTTTCTTGAATTTTTATATTTTTTGGACATTTATGAATTATAATTTTTAATATTTTTTTTGCAGTCATGAAAAAATGTGAAATTTTGATATTTTATTCGTATCGATATGCCAAGGTGACATATGCATTTCGAGTACTTTTTGAGCTGTTTTATGTCTTTTTCTTGATTTTTATATTTTTTCAATGTTTACGAACTAAATTTTTTGATATTTTTAGGGTAATCACAAAAAATGTGAAATTTTGATATTTTATTAGTATCGATATTCTAATATATCAGGTGCAATTCGGGAAATTTTTGAGCAGTTTTATGTCATTTTTTAAATATATTTTCGGACGTTTACGAATTAATTTTTTAAATATTTTTTGAATTGTCACGAAAAAATGTTGGATTTTGATATTTTATTCAAATCGATATTTTAAGGTGACATGTGCGATTTGGGAATTTTTTGAGGTGTTTTTATGTCTTTTTCTTAATTTTTATATTTTTCGGACATTTACGAATCAATTTTTTTTATATTTTTCAGGCAGTCACAAAAGAATTTGAAATTCTGATATTGTATTTGTATCGATATTCTAAGATAATTGGTGCGATTCGTTAATTTTTTGAGGTTGTTTTATGCCTTTATCTTAATTTTATATTTTCCAGACATTTATGAATTAAATTTTTTGATATTTTTTGGGCTGTTATGAAAAAATGAGATTTTATTCGTATCGATATTCTAAGGTGAGTGGTGCAATTTTAGAATTTTTTGAGGTGTTTTTATGAATTTTTCTTTAACTTTATATTTTTCGGACGTCCAAGAATTAAAAATTTTGATATTTTTTGGACAGTCACAATAAAATGTGAAATTGTGATATTCAATTCGTATAATTATTCTAAGGTGACTGGTGCGATTCAAAAATTTTTTAATGTGTTTTTATGTCTTTTTCTTGATTTTTATATTTTTCAGACGTTTACGAATTAAATTTTTTGATATTTTTCGGGTAGTCACAAAAAAATATAAAATTTTAATATATTTCATTTGTATTGATATTCTAAGGTGACTGGTGCGATTTAAGAATTTTTTGAGCTGTTTGGATGTGTTTTTCTTGATTTTTATATATTTTAAACTTGTACGAATTAAAATTTTTGGATATTTTTCGGACAGTCATGAAAAAATATGAAATGTTGATATTTTATAAGTATCGATATTTTAAGGTGGCAGGTGCGATTTAGGAATTCTTTTAAGTTTTTTTTATGCCTTTTTCTTAATTTTTATATTTTTTCGGATGTTTACAAATTAAAATTTTTGATATTTTTTGGGTAGTCACAAAAAATGTGAAATTTTGATATTTAATTTGTATCGATATTCTAAGGAGACTAGTGTGATTCGATAATTTTTCCAGGTGTTTTTATGTCTTTTTTTATTTTTATATTTTTTGGACGTTTACAAATTAAAATTAATGATATTCTTTGAGCTGTCACAAAAAAATGTGAAATTTTAATATTTTATTTGTATCGATATTTAATGTGGTAGGTGCGATTTGAATTTTTTTTGAAGTGTTTTAATTTCTTGTTCTTGATTTTTATATTTTTCCGTCGTTTACGAATTAAATTTTTTGATATTTTTCGTGCAGTCATGAAAAAATGTAAAATTTTGATATCTTATTCTTATGGATATTCTAAGGTGACTGGTGCGATTCAGAGATTTTTTGAAGTGTTTTTATGTCTTTTTATTTATTTTTATATTTTTCATACGTTTACGAATAATTTTTTTTGTTATTTTTTGGATGGTCACGAAAAAATGTGAAATTTTGATATTCTATTAGTATCGATATTCTTTGGTGACTGGTGCGATTCAAGAATTTTTTTAGGTGTTATTATATCTTCTTCTTAATTTTTATATTTTCGAACGTGTCGAATTAAAATTTTGATATTTTTCAGGCTGTCACGAAAAAATGTGAAATTTTGATATTCCCTTTGTATCGATATTCAAAGGTTACTGGTGCGATTCGGGAATTTTTTGAAGTGTTTTTATATCTTTTTCTTGATTTTTATATTTTTTTAGACGTTTACAAATTAATATTTGTGATATTTTTCGGGCAGTCACGAAATTTTGAGAAATTTTGATTTTACATTCGTATCGATATTCTAAGGTGACTGGTGCAATTCGGGAATTTTTAGAGTTGTTTTCATGTCTTTTTCTTAATTTTTATATTTTTCGGACGTTATGAATTATTATTTTTTATATTTTTCGGGCAGTTACGAAAAAATGTAAAATTTTGACATTTTATTCGTAACGATATTCTAAGGTGACTAGTGCAATTCGTGAATTTTTGAGGTATTTTCATGTCTTTTTCTTCATTTTTCTATTTTTTCCACGTTTACAAATCAAATTTTTTGATATTTTTCGGACAGTCACGAAACAATGTGAATTTTTAATATTTTATTCATATCAAATTTGAGCAGTCACGAAAAAAATAGATATTTTGATATTTTATTCGTATCTATATTCTAAGGTAATCAGTGCTATTCGAAAATTTTTGAGGTGTTTTAGTGTCTTTTTCTTGATTTTTATATTTTTCGGATGTTTACAAATTTTTATTTTTTTATTTTTCATGCAGTCACGAAAAAATGGAAATTTTTGATATTTTATTTGTATCGATATTGTAAGGTGCTGGTGCGGTTCAACAATTTTTTATGGTATTTTTATGTCTTTTTCTTGACTTTTATATTTTTCGAACGTTTACGAATTAAAATTTTTGATATTTTTCAGGAAGTCACGAAAAAATTTTAAATTTTGATATTTTAATTGTATCAATATTTTAAGGTGACTGCTGTAATTTCAGAATTTTTTGAGGTATTTTTAAGTCTTTTTCTTGATTTTTATATTTTTCGGATGTTTACAAATTAAATTTTTGATATTTTTTGGGAAGTCACGAAAAATTGTGAAAGTTTAATATTTTAATCGTATCGATTTTTTAAGGTGACTGCTGTAATTTCAGAATTTTTTGAGGTATTTTTAAGTCTTTTTCTTGATTTTTTATATTTTTCGGACGTTTACAAATTAAATTTTTTTGATTTTTTCGGGCATTCATGAAAAAATGTGAAATTTTGATATTCTATACGTATCGATATTCTAAGATCTTTGGTGCGAATCAGGAATATTTTCAAGTGTTTTTATGTCTTTTTCTTGATTCTTATATTTTTCGGACGTTTACGAACTAAATATTTTGATATTTTTGAACGTCATGAAAATTTTGAAATTTTGATATCTTATTCGTATCGATATTCTAAGGTGACTAAGGCTGGCAAACGGACAAGATCGGGTCAACAGGACCGGTTTTACCAGAACCGCTACCGAAACCAGTCCTCGTTACTGGATTTCATTACCGGAACCGGGTCTTATGGGAACCGGTTTTACCGGAAATTTCCAAAGGTTCCGTCTGGTCCCTTAGTTACCGGATTGGAACCGGTTTGGACCGGAACCGGTTCTTACCGGATCATTGTGTACCGGTAATTTTTTATTTTTTTATTAACTTTAATTATTATATAATATTATATTATTAATTAATAAAATTATATTATTAAAAAACTTCAATTTAAAACTTTAAACTTTAAAGTTACTTTAAAGTTTCAATTAAATTTAAGTTTAAACTTTAAAGTTTAAAATTGACTTTAAATTTTAAAGTTTATAACTTTATATTGAATTTAAAGTTTAAAATTGACTTTAAAGTTTAAAGTTTATATTGAATTTAAAGTTTAAACCTTAAAATTCAATTTTATATTAAA
>JAJOOB010005958.1:0-17757 GCA_029582485.1 Solanum tarapatanum | reverse complement strand
GTTGAACTTCAAATTCTAAGTTCAAGTTCAAGTTCAAGTTTTAATTTCAAGTTCAAGTTCTAAGTTCACGTTCAAATTCTAAGTTCAACTGCAAGTTCTAAATTCAAGTTCAATTTCAAGTTCTAATTTCAGTTCAAATTCTAAGTTCAACTGCAAGTTCTAAATTCAAGTTCAAGTTCAAGTTCTAATTTCAGTTCAAGTTCAAGTTCAAGTTCAAATTCTAAGTTCAAGTTCTAAGTTCATGACATTCAAACATTCATCATCTAAATTCATGACATTCAAACATTTATCATCTACTCATAACACTTCAATTACTAATTTCTAACTTCAAATTATTAACACTTTACTAACTAGTCCTAAAATCAAATCCAAAAAAATCCCAATTCAACCTCAAATTACATATTCTCAAGTTTAAACTAGTCCTAAAATACAAAAACGTTAATTCTTCACTAACTAACAATGCCCAATTTAAAAATGCCCATTTTTTTAAAAAAAAAACCTAAAATAAAAATCTTCAATTATCTATACTTAACTAACAATAATCAAATCAAATTAGCAATTGAATAACAAAACCCAACAAACAAAAATAATAATATACTGACAAACAATCAATTATAATCACTAGAATTGAAGAAAAAAAAACTAAAATTTAACCCTACCTTAACAAGGAGAGGCAGCAGCACTGCAGCGACGGCGACCAGCAAAGGCAGCAGACGACGGGGAAGGGCAGCACTAGAGAGGACGACGACCGGCGATGGCGACGGCGACGGCGACGGGGAGGGAGATTGATATATACAGAGAGAAGGGAGAGAATAAGAGTGAAGAGAGAGAAAAATAAGAAAATGGCAATATGTCTTTTTGATATTTAATAAAAAGCGACAGACAACGTCTCTAAGTTCGTCGCTTTTTTTAAATATAGTTGACCAACATTTTGACCAAAAAGCGATGGACTAAGAGACACTGTCCGTCGCTTTTTAAAAATAGTTGACCATATATTTTGACCAACAAGCGACGGACATAAAGATGCCGTCCGTCGCTATAATAAAAAAATTATTAATAACATAAAAAAAATTAAAAGCGACGAACAGCATCGTTAATTTTTAATTAATATATAATTATTTTTAATAAAAGTGACGGACGGCGTTGTCATATATATTAAATAAATAATTATTAATTATTTATATATTTTGCACAAAAATCTGCGAAAAAAAGTGACGGACTAAGAGATGCCGTCCGTCGCTTTTTGTAAAATAATTTTAAAAATAATTATTTTTATTAAAAAGCAACGGACAGTATGGCAAAAGGCATCGCTTTTTGGAGCGACGCCATCTGTCGCTTTTCTATCCATCATTTTTAAGCAGTTTTTTAGTAGTGACTAATTCTAGTGTTGTTGTGTTAATTTGATAGGTAATCATGTCTAATAGGAAAAGAAAAAAAAATGACATGGGCACCTCCGACACCAATAAAAGGGTGTAAATGTTGTTAGAGTTCCACGGTGACCTGCAGTGCGTAGAGTCCAATCAAGGATAATTGGCATCAAAGAAGTTACAGTGGAAGGCAAGATATGATATAAAGCTCACACAGAGTCTAAGTAATTATCTGAAGTGAGTATTGATAGTGACATCCTCGAAAGGGAGTTCCCCAGATTATGAGGAGAATAAGGGAACTAAATATGAAGTTCATCCTCAATGAACCGAATGAATGTAACCTTAACATGGTTAGAGATTTATATGTAAATTAGGATCCCTAGAAGTACATTCACGAGGTCCTCATTCGAGGAAAAAGAATATTTTTTTATTCATTCTCATTAAATGGTCATTTGGGGACTCAAAATTCTTCCATTATGCCTTGAATGATGTTAACATCATACCTCTGTAAGTTTTAATTCATTATATGCTTAGTGAGAGGTAATTGTCAAATGGGCTTTTCTCACGCCACGAGACTACTCCCTAAATGCGGAACAATGCTTAGAGCCAAAACTGACCCCAAGCTAATCTCATTGCATGACATGACACTATGATTTGCATAAACAAAATAACATTGGAAAGTAAATGCGGAGGTGATTTCACGTATCAGGACACTTCTTCCAATTCTAAGTGCTAACGATCGTTAGTCAGTAATATAACCCAACTAAGTGAGTTAGGGTCGAATCCCACAGGGAGTGATACGTGCTTAAGATTCAAGAGCCAAATATAAATATGTTCAAGTCAATCATAGATAAAGACATTTACGAATAAAAGTATAGTTCAAATTAAGGGTGACACAAATGTCAAATATGGGGGTTTTGGTTTTAATTATCAACTACAACAGCAGCAAATAACACAAATTAACAAGTCAAGAGACGGGTTCCTAGGATGTGATTGGATTATAGGCTAACGTAGATAAATGGGTGATTGCAACTGATAGTAAATAGCTGTAAATTAGTGAATAAGCTAGACTTTAGCAGGGGTAAACTTTCTCTCGAACAATTTACCCCGAATCAAATTGGTTTCTCTCGAACACCAATAAGCAGCAATTAAGAACAACCTACGCTTTAGTTCATTCACTCTCTCGAGCTGAATGTGTGGAAAAAGGGTTTAGGATTCACTCTCTCGAAATGAACCCATGACAACACAATACCCACACACCATCAAATCAGTAACCTTGGTTTTAAAACCTCTCTCTCGAGCAAGCCAAAAACATGAAGGTAGAGTTGTATTTGCAACTACAACCCTTTAAATTAAATCACAATTATTGATTGAAATCACTTTTAAACAACATTTAAACTATCACTTAACAATACCCAACAGCTAAATCAACCCATAATCACACCCCAAGAATTGGGGTTTCAGCTAGACATCATAAAAAGATAAAAATCGTTACCAAATTGTGTTTTCATCAACTAGGTAAGATTAATTTCGTGTTTACAAAGGTCAATGTTGAAAAATCTCAAAGACCCACTTCCAATTTCTCAAAAATGGAAAACTTCAATTCTTCAAAGCTAAGGAAAATATTGTCTCAATAATCTCTATTCAAAACTCAAAAATTACTCTAATGAATGTTCAGAATAAAATTTGGATCGCAAACATAATGTTTGAAAATGTATTTATAGTCGCCAAAAATATGTTGCGAAGGACCATTCGACGCAGTAAGTCGGGATCGCCGAACCACTCGGCGATCCGCCCTTTGGTCAATTCCATCACCTTTTTACTTTGGCTTTCAGCATCCTTAAGTTTTGTAACTTTGGGCGATCTTAGCACTACATCGTGGAACCGTTCGACGACACACCGACTGCTTCATTTCATCGCCGACTTGATTTTCTCCTTTAGGGCTTGCCACACTAGAACTTAGGAGAGATCATAGCCATTCAGCGACTCACCCAATGGGTTAGGCGATCACCAGGCCTTCTTTTCTTCGTTCTTTCAGCTGCCTTGTTCCTTTTTGCTCATTAGTGTCCATGTTTTGTTCCTTAATCCAAATACCTGGAAATCAAGGATTTACATCAGTTATTTGCATAAAATAAACATTTGAGGACACTAAATCTATTAAAATAAAGCCCTAAATGAGTCCAAATCTTGTACTCATCAACACCCTCAACTTAAACTTTTGTTTGTCCTCAAGTAAAACTCAAGTTCAGCAGTTCAAAAAGGATGTCTCAAACAGTGCTACACAAGACTCAATCATGAATGCACACAAAAAGACTCAACTTACTCATGCAAGGATCAATTGTGCACTTAAAGATTCAAGTTGTGACTCACCATTATCAAAGACTCTCAAGTTCACAATACTTGCTTCAAATGCAAGTTCAAGCTCAACAAAGGTACTTAAATGCCCTCACACAAAGAATGATTCCATATTCACACACAATGGTTCAACAATTTATAGCTCTGAAATCACAATCAACACTCACACTCAAAAAGATAAACACAATGCATGACTTCACTCATAGGTTTGCCTGTATTTTCAAATCAACACTTGTTTCAGCTCACTCAAGATCAAAAAGGTCTTTTCAAGGCTTGCAACGGGGTTGAGTGTAAAGGTACAAAATTTAAGCTCAGTGACTTCTATCCTCATGAAATGTGGTGTGAACAACACTTTCCTTCCTTTTCTTCATCATTCTCATTCGTGCTCACAAGTCACGCCATTATTCTCTTTCCATGGACTGTTGGAAACCCCATTTCTTTTTGCATTTTCACAACTTTTTCTTTTTTTTCTTCTTTTTCTCTTCTTTTTTTTGTATGGAGGGGTTCCATCTTTCTCAAAACCATGGGTCAAAGGGGACTTTTTTTAACTTCTTGATTTACCTTCTCTTTTCACCACACCCCCAACTTAGGCTTTTGGCCTAAGTTGGTTATTCAAACAAACCACATCTCATGAGGATTGAGTGTGAAGCGATAAAGAAAGGTCACAATTTCATCAAGTTTCTTCCAAGGAAAGGTTAAGGCTCAAAAATTGTTCAAGCGAGGTTCACACACTCACAAGATAGGCCACAAAAAGAGGTATAATGTCAAATTGTTTCACATTCTTCAAAGTTGCCTAAGATAATTTCAAGAGATTGCATCACTTAGTCAACCGAACCAACGGGGCAAATTTTAGGTGTCATCACACATGATTCATGGTAAGCTCATCACACAAGGCATTGACACCAATGTCAAACAAGACTCCACACTTCTGCTAGTGTGCAATGTTCATCACAAGAGACTCAATTTGATAATTGGCTAGTCACAACGAGATGCAAAAAGTTCACATATTGTCTATGTAACTTCATTTGGCCTCATCGTAGCCGCAAATTCATTTTTTTCGATTATGAGCACTATTCAAGTCATCAGTATTGGTCGAGACCAATACTTAAATTTGCAAGAGAACAACCACATTCAAACACAAACAAGAGGTGGAACAAATTTTTTTGGAAGGGTCCAAAAGGTCCAAAAATCATTTCAATTAAAAACAAGGAGCCACAAGCTCAATCATCCACAAAAACAGAGCCAAAACACAATATATACCACAAAACCCAAATATACGAACAAAACAATAATCACAAAAGGTAGGCCTCACCCCACCACAAACAAAATCTATTTGTCCTCAAATGCAAGAAATAAAATATCCAAGAGTCAAAAAAGTAAGATAGAGAGGGAGGTAAAAAGGAATCATGTCTAAACAGTCGCTCCATCTGTCGGGGCATTAGTGCCCGATGTAGTGCTCGAAACTTGGGCATTAGTGCCCGGAGTCACCTCAAAAGTACCAGCTCCACTGGACCCACCTATAGTGGTGTCTCTCAAAGAGGTCTGGCGTGCCGTCTCAAACATAGCATCCTCCAGGTGATCATCACAAACCTCAGCATTATGCACCTCTATCTACTCCTTATCGGTCTTTGTCTCCGACTCATCAGCTGCTGTGTCATCCCTATGTACATCTCTGGTGGTAGCTGGAGGAATCTCTAAAGTCTCAGGGGCGTCCACATCATCCGCAGCCTCCAGTAGTGAAGTAAAGTCAGTAGACTTTAGATAGTTTACATCATTCCTCAGATCTTCTACTTCGGCTTTCAAAGTTGTAACCTCGAAGGTCTCCCCATGTCTGCTCTTACAAGCTTGAACTCTCGTAGTGAGAGTGTCAATAGAAGTCCAGAGGGAGATCAGTGCACCAAGAAGGGCGCTCTCCATCATCCACGGGACAACAACCTCCCTAGTTGCCTTCACATTAGCCGATTAGGTTAAGTACCCCATCTTCAGGATCATAACCTGAGTAATCTTGGCGGGCTGGGAGGAGGTGGAAGCACGTGGAGCCTGTGAAGAAAAAGAAGTCGGAGCAGATGTACTTGAAGGCCTGGGGTCAGAGTAGGCAAAGATGCCTCTGTAGGTATCGAATCAATATCCACCTTAGGGGATGTAGCCACCAGAGCTGTTCTCCTCATGTCAGCCTCCTCTCGTGTGTACTCGGCCTTAATACACCGGATGTCGGTGGAGGAAGAAGGGTAATCTCAATATCTCTCGTATCATCTTGAGGCACTCCACTACGCCGGCACAACTCAGTGATCAGGAACCGGGAATGGCGAGGAGGTTCGTATCTTCTTGAACCTCATGGCCATCTCTTGCTCTATGAGGAGTCCCAAGTTGATGCTCCTCTGGGATATGATCGACCCAAGGCATGCCGCCTTAGGGTGGCGCAGGATGAACTCGTTCTGGGATGGAATTATGGTGCTGCTAATGAAGCCAAACCAGAACCGAGCAACAATACTCATGTCTCTCTTCTCTATGGGGACCCCTACCTCGATCTACATCAGGGTGGTATCGGAAATCAATGGAGCCAGCCAGCCCTTCAAGTCATCCAATGACTGAGTAACTGGCAAACCCTCATATGCCATTGTAGCTCCAAGACCCATGTCAAGTACAGTATTAATGTACTCACTATTGGATTCAACTTCATTACCCCGGACCATGACCGACTTAACCGGTCTGAACTCGCTGGCCTTCTTCATACTCTTCGGGACCAAGTCACCATATGCTATATAGAATGCCCGAACCCATGAAGGAATATATGGGCCTCGGGACCTGGTGAACTGCTCAAACCGGAGGAAGTGAAGGTTGTCCCTCAACCCGGAGTATTTTCCCTCAAGGCCCTTTATAGATAACAACTTCTCCTCGAGGATAGTTCTCAATCCATCACCTTTTAACCTATTGAGAAGCCTGAGGAGGGACTACTAGTGGCATTGGAGTCACAAAGGGTGTCAGAGCTGGCACTGAACCTGTTGGGGTGGAAGTTGAAGGGACTCTAGCTGAGTCAGGGTGAGATCTAGCACGGATCTCAGCCCTTCGAGACTGTAATGGCTAGTCATCCTCAGGCTCAGATAAAGCAGTCCGGGAGTCAGCAACCACTCTTTCAGATGTGGGCCTCTTGCCTTTGCTATAACCTCCCGTTGGAGGCTTTGTTCTTCCCTTTTTGAGAGGATTTCCTCCTCCTTCATTTATCACAATACCCAATGCTCTTTTGCGGGGTGGCATGTCGAGGTTTCGTTTTGCCATATCTGCAAAATATCAGGACAAGAGTTAGAAATAATTCAAGTAAAAGAACAGAAAAATAGTTACAGATAGACTCGCCGAATCTCTTTGGAGAGCTAGAACAGGCTCGCCGAAAGGATTGTCTCAAAGATTTTAGAAAATTTTGGCATATCGACGATGGGAAGGCCTTTTGGCGAATCACCGAGAGATTTCGACGAGCAAGAGCTAGCCCGCCAAAAGTTACAGTGCAATTAAGGGTCAGGGAGGCAGACAAAGGGCGATCAAGAAGGAATTTTGGCGAGTGGCCGAGTGCATTTGGCAACCTCAGGCTTCTCGCCAAAATTTACGAAACCAAACTTCACATTTAGCATGAAATTAAAGGAGATATGGGGAACTTCGGTGAACCGCCGAGTGGTTCGACGAGCTCGACCCAGCTTGCCTACTTTCAACCCAACTTCTCAAATTCAACCCCGCATCCCCCGAAAACAAAATCAAAATATGAACCCATAAAATTAAACCAAGACACATTACTCCCATGCCTCCGGGATACTCAAACTTCTCCCGATTTGGCCAAATTTGGCCATTTGACGAGTTTTGCCTTGAAAAATGACGTCAACCGCTCCATTATTGGGCAAAATATGTCATTTGGCACAAATACGAGCTACTTAGACTTCACCCGACTAGACTCAACAACATGCAAGCACAACCCCATAATTTTTAACCAATTTTAAGGCATAAAAACTCAGGAATTTAACATTAAAGGCAATATAATCAAATTAACAAAGGCACACACAAATACAATTATGATCAGAGAGGCCCAACACACATCACTAAGACAAAATCATTGCAAATGAGTACAAAATTGCTATATTAATATTCGGGGTTACCAACCTTAGATACCGATTAAACAAGTTGAAATGCTAGGCGGTAAAGAAATCCACTCTGAACACAAATCCAACGACTAAAATGCAATAAAAATGCAAGAAATATAGAATACTAAAGTGCGGGTGTGAGTTTGGGAAGTTCAAAAGTGAGGGAAAGTGAAAGAGTTTGAAGTTTAAACCTTTGGCCTTTAAAAATCGTCCAGTTCTCGCCCATTCGGCGACATTAACTTTGCTCGCCGACCCACTCGGCAACACACCAAGTGGGCACTTACCTCACCAAGTTTTACAGGACCTCCAGTTAATGTGGGGGTCCAAACGGCAGACTAGGTCATGATCGCTGACCTGGTCGGTGATTTGCCAAGTTGCTTTTGGGCTCGCCGAGTTTTACAGACACCAATTTAAAATTGTCTTGAGTCCAATGGCAGTCCAAGTCAGGTGCGCTGACCTCTTCGCGATGCGCCGACTAGACTTTTAGCTCGCCAATCTCTACCTTTCTAACACTTTCTACACTTCAACCTGCACAATCAACACACCATTATTTCTAAAACAAAATAAAGCGTTAAACACTTGGGTTGCCTCCCAAGAAACGCCTTAGTTAACGTCGTGGCACGACACAAGTCCCCACTTAAGTTCCATTAGTGGGGTTTGCCTCATTTTTATAAGGCAGCCCCTCTTCTAGCTCTGGGTAGAGGTGAGACAACACTTGGTCCATTTGGGACCTTAGTAGCTAAATGAGCATGGAATGAGAGGTTTTCATCTAGTTCAGCATCAAGACATTCTCTCTTAACTCCTCCAACACTCTGTCGTGCTTTTTGACTTTGTGTAGAATGAGTAAGAGGACCTCTTCAATTTGCCCACCCTCATGTTTCTTCATCTTTCGACACTCGTGAGGGGGGGTGTATTTGTCCTTCATCTTGGACACTACCTCCAATTCCATGACTTTATTGGCCAAGACATCCAGCTGGGTTAACAATGTGGCCAATTCTTTGTCTTTTAATTTCTCCTTGTTGGTCTTCGCCATGTTATCAAGGAGTTGAGTTGCTTTAGTATAAAATAGCTGCATGAGACCACTTGGAGAGATCTGGTCAGCCATTATTCTATTTTCGGGGCCAAGACCCCAGTAGAAGCATCTTATCTGAATTCCATAAATTGGGCATTGCTGCAATAGGGCCTTAAATCTTTGCCACAACTCATAAATGGCTTAACCCTCCAATTGCTTGAAATTTAGGATGTTATCCATAAAAATCATCAATCTCAAAGGAGGGTGATCCATTGGGTCACTGTTGCTACCAGATTTGCTCCAATTCTCTGCTCAAACAATAAAACAAAAACCAAAACTAAAAATAAGCAAGTTCAACTATAACTAACAAGAACAAAATTCAGCTTAAATAAAGAATCTTAAACAACACCACTCTCCGGCAGTGGCGCCATTTTGATTTCACGTATCAAGACACTTCTTCCAATTCTAAGTGCCAACGATTGTTAGTCAATAATATAACCCAACTAAGTGAGTTAGGGTCGAATCCCACAGGGAGTGGTACGTGCTTCAGATTCAAGAGCCAAATATAAATATGTTCAAGTCAATCATAGATAAAGACATTTACGAATAAAAGCATAGTTCAAATTAAGGGTGACACAAGTGTCAAATATGGAGGTTTTGGTTTTAATTATCAACTACAACAGCAGTAAATAACACAAATTAACAAGTCAAGAGACGGGTTCTTAGGATGTGATTGGATTATAGGCTAACGTAGACAAATGGGTGATTGCAACTGATAGTAAATAGCTGTAAATTAGTGAATAAGCTAGACTTTAGTGGGGGTAGACTTTCTCTCAAAAAAAATTCCCCGAATCAAATTGGTTTCTCTCGAACACCAATAAGCAGCAATTAAGAACAACCTACGTTTTAGCCCATTCACACTCTCGTGCTGAATGTGTGGAAAAAGGTTTAGGATTCACTCTCTCGAGTTGAACCCATGACAACCCAATACCCACAGATCATCAAATCAGTAACCTTGGCTTTAAAACCTCTCTCTCGAGCAAGCCAAAAACACGAAGGTAGAGTTGCATTTGCAACTACAACCCTTTAAATTAAACCACAATTACTGATTGAAATCACTTTTAAACAACATTTAAACTATTACTTAACAATACCCAACAGCTAAATCAACCCATAATCACATAATCACACCCCAAGAATTGGGGTTTCAGCTAGACATCATAAAAAGATAAAAATTGTTACCAAATTGTGTTTAAATCAACTGGGTAAGATTAATTTCGTCTTTACAAAGGTCAATGTTGAATAATCTCAAAGACCCATTTCCAATTTCTCAAAAATGAAAATCTTCAATTCTTCAAAGCTGAGGAAATCATTGTCTCAATACTCTCTATTCAAAACTCAAAAATTACTCTAAAGTATGTTCAAAATAAAATTCAGATCCCAAACATAATGTTTGAAAATGTATTTATAGTCACCAAAAATATGCTGCGAAGGACCATTCGGCACAGTAAGTTGGGATCATCGAACCACTCGGTGATCCGCCCTTTGGTCAATTCCATCTCCTTTTTACTTTGGCCTTGAGCATCCTCAAGTTCTGTAACTTTAGGCAATCTTAGCATTGCATCGCGAAACCATTCGGCGACACGTCGATTGCTCCATTCCATCGCCGACTTGATTTTCTCCTTCAGGGCTTGGCACACTGGAACTTTAGGTGAGATCATAGCCAATCGGTGACTCGCCCAATGGGTTAGGCGATCGCCAAGCCTTCTATTCTTCGTTCTTTCAGCTTCCTTGTTCCTTTTTGCTCATTAGTATCCATGTTTTGTACCTCAATCCAAATACCTGGAAATCAAGGATTTACATCAGTTATTTGCATAAAATAAGCATTTGAGAATACTAAATCTATTAAAATAAATCCCTAAATGAGTCCAAATCATGGACTTGTCAGGAGGATAAATATGAAATTAATGAATAAATCTCATAATACTAAGATAGACTAATATCTGAGAGAAATGCCTAAAAATGAATATGTATCTAAGTGTTTGAAAGCCTCTACTAATATGAGTTTCTAGGAGAAATCCCTAGCTAACTCCAATTGTTTGAAATTGAAAGTGAAATATTGAAATCAAAGATAAAGGGGTTGTCCTCAGATAATGAGCACTCACCAAAAGTTGTTGCAACACTGACCGGATCTATACTAATTATGGGTTGGATATTGAGTGTCAGGACCTATATTATCAAACAATATAGGCATAAAGTATGTGGTAAGTACTTTGAATATACTGAGTCTGAGGAATATGCATAATAAACATGATATTTGATCATACTGAATCTGTAAAACATGTTGTTCCAATGACCAATTAATATAACATGAAACTGAGGTATACTGAATTGAAATACATAGGTACACGGTCATGCAATAACTGAAAATATGATTGTGGGAGATATGAAAATCGACATAAATTATGCGAGCTACAACACAAAGTTTACTGTATTGCCCCCATACCGAAAAGAGGGTCTCCAATACTTGCCATTGTAAGGGACATGATAATTGAGTTAATGTTGATCCATTAAGCTAATGTTTATCTAAACAAATCTTATGGTGGCACATAGTTCTAGGACTTATAGATTGCTACTAAAGGTCCATTAGCGCTGATCGAAAACCTTCATCCCTATGGGCGCTCAGTGTTAAGTATGATCTCAATGGAAAGATGCATAATCTAAAAATAGTAATAATATGATAATACTGAATCATAGTGATAATTGATACATACTTAGTAGCTCCTCGATCATGTTAACTTAAATCATACTCAGAGATACTTTATCTGAAAGCATCATATATCATGATATCTGAAAATAATCTAGAAGATACTTTATCTGAAAGCATCTTAATCATGAAAATCTGATAATTTAAGACATGCATCTAAAATAGCATAATTTTGAGTCATGGAAATATTTGCATGTTATAGGTTCATCAAATTATCATTGAAAATATGGAATTATAATTGAAATCATGCAATTAGGGACTGATCACGAAGAAAAACTGATTAACAATGAAAACACATGAAGATCATAAAAAAATTCTAGCTTGTAGGGATACCCATTGATCTTCTTAGAAAAGTGGAATCTCAAGTACTTGGAACTAGAAAAATTCTAGCTTGTAGGGATACCCATTGATCTTCTTAGAAAAGTGGAATCTCACGTACTTGGAACTAGAAAAATTCTAGCTTGTAGGGATACCCATTGATCTTCTTGAGAACTCAATGGATATCCCTTCAAGAAAATCATAAACTTTAGAAATTGGAATTCTCTTTAGACTCAATGGGTGAAGAGATACACATTGATGAAATCCCACATACCTGGAGTAGAAACCTATCTTGATTTTTGGAATGGAGACTTCAAGCTTGGAACCCTAGTTCTTGCTTTGGGAGAAGACTTAAGAGAGAAGAAACTTTGATTTGGGAGAGTTAGAAGAGAATCGGAGGTTAGGGTCACTAGGAATCAATTAATCCCACTTATAATAGTCCAAAATGACGTAGTATAGGGATTAAAAGAGTGGAAAAAGATTAAAATAGCCCTAACTAAAAACTGACAACGGCCATCTACGGACGCCTTCTACGATCCGTGGATCATTCCACGACCCATAGAGGTGTCCGTATATAGAGAGAAATTTATATTTTTCTGAAAGTCATTATAGGGAAGCTTCTACAATAAATGGAGTTGTTCATAGGTCGTACATGTGTCCGTGAAAGACAGTTTTTCAGTTCTGGGGTCTGGGTTTACAGGCCAATCCACATTCCGTGAAAGCCTTCACGATTCGTGAACGTGTCCATGAAACTCTCTTCCAAATTTTCCAAGTTCCGAGCTCTAGTTTACAAATCTCATTCATTTCACGATCCATGAAAGGGTTTGTAAAAGCCCCATAATAACATATATCAGATCTTCTGACTTTCCAAGGTCTGATTTGCGGCTTAGGAACTTTTGGGGTGTTACAGCTTTCCATGGCTACTGGGATACCATCAAACTATCGCCTATGTTTAGATGAACTAGAAAGCTTAGGTGTGGCTTAAAATCACGTGCAAGTGTATTATTTCCAAAGTCCACATGATTGATAAGACCAGATATATAATGTGTTTGGATCAGGCTCTAATGACTCAAACATAGATTTGGGGTTGTGAACCAGTCAGCCATGAGAAAGCCTAAAGTGATTGCGGGTCGTAGATATGGCTTTGGTGGGTTGTTAACGAGGATGTTGAGATAACGTTAGGGGCCGGGAAGAAATGTTACAAACTACCTCTAGTGATGGTACCATTAGATGTGACCAAAACTAAGAGGCTGGAAACCCAACATGAGGATGTGCTTACACTATTCGAGCGACATACTCGGAATGACGTTATTATTGCTAATGTGTATGGCCTTAATGTTGAGGCACATAACTGGAGGTAAGTCGTCCTCATGTGATGAGTAGTGTCAAGTTGAGAAGGATTATCCATTGAACCCTTTTTCCATGGCCCTACTATTGAATATTGAAGAGCCCACAAAGGATGATGTCACATCGATGAGGACAAGTGTCACACCAATTGGAATGACAAGTCCAATAAAAAGGTAAAGGAAAAAGTTGAGTAACCCCTCGTGATGGTTGAGGCTAAAGATGAGGCCATGGACAATTGATTAGGGAGCTTCTAAGCACCTCACTATTGTTTTGGTTTGTTGATAATATTGTAGCACTGGGACAGTGTTAATGTTTAAGTGTGGGTGGTTGGGTATGGAGTTTCTTTGTAAATAAGTAGTTAGTTTGATTTTGTATTTTTTAATTCGGGTTTCTTGACTTTTGTTTTCAGTTCTTTTCCCAAGGAAAGTCCCATTGAACCGCCTAAAAAACATTTTCCTCTTAGGTTTAGTCAATAGTTGTAGTAGTGATATTTCCCTATGATGGATGAATGACGGTCGTCTTAAGGGTGATTTCATCATTATGTTTGTGTTTGTGTTAAGGTGTTCTTGATAGGCTACATGACTGCATGAGGCATGTTTGAAATGTGAAAAGCATGATTGAATGACTATATTTAAGACACATAGGCTCATTTATTTGACTCAAGTTGACTTATGCTTAAATATGTACTCTTACAATTGCTTTGTTAAGAGTTTATAGAGATCCTTCTTGATTTAAGCATGTTCCATGTGTGGTAAGCTTTTGTTACATTCCATGTGCATATTGATGTCTAGAACTTGTCCGGCGTGTGTAAAGAGAAATGAAGAATGTGAGTTTAGGAAGTGATATAAGCGTTTTTTTGATAGCCTTATTTATACCTTGCATTATTTACCTCAATGTATGATCTTAGTTAGCCTCTTTGATACTTTAGCTTGTTCTTTGGCAGCCCCATATGAAACTTATTCCAAATTTTCAATAGACCATGCATTTGATCCCAAAAATCCTAAGTGTTTCATATTAAAAATTAAATAAAAACCAGAGCTGGAAGATTGAAAAAAAGGAAGGAGTAAATGTAGAACTGCCAAATTAATAGTTATTGGAGAGAACAGTCTTAAGTTGTGATTAGTAGGGAGTTTAAAAACCAAAAAGAGAGAAAATAATTTGGGTAATAAATCAAAGATTTCCTACTATCATGATGTAGGTTAACATAAAGAAAGGGGGTAAACAAAGAGAATATGAAAAAATAAAATGGTGTGAAATATGTTGTTAAAGAAGTTTCTAAGTGAAAATTGTGACGTATTAAAGCGCTTGGAAACATTAGTCACTATTTTTATCCAAACATAGTACCTACCCGTCCCCTAGCATACGTTACAACCTGAAAAGTCCTATTTGATCTAGACCTTCATATTCTTACATTAGTGGAGCATTACACTAAGGGCAAGCTTATTGTTCATCTCGTGTGCATAAGAATTCTTTTGGGAGAGGGAGCGAAATTATATTGTTATTTTGATATATTGCTTACTTATGAGTGATTATGGGTGACTCTTTTGTAGTGAGGATGCATGTTTAATGAAGGATAGATCATTTATAAGATTTATTTAATGAGTAATATGCAGGAGTTTACTAAAAGTTGTAGAGTCGATTCTTGAAGCTAGGAGGTCTTGATAAAGTCATATGTTTGTTGATAATGATATTGTGATGTGCTTGGTGTGAAATATGCTAGCCATGTTAGTCGTTGTAGTCCATGCTTAAATTCCTTGTGCAAAGTCATTGACAGAGTCATTTTTGGTGAGAATGCAAAGATTTGTTCGAGGACGAACAAGGCTTTAAGTGTGGGTGGTGATCATGGAAAAATTCTAATATGGTTGAGGCACAACCAACAATAGTTGTGTGAGGCTCCATTCAATTTTTGACACTTGGATTTGTGGGCCCATTTTAATATCACACACTCTCTCACCTTATTTTTCGCCAAATCCCCCCCTTTTCCCTCCAAAGTATTTTAGCTCTTCTCTGTTCAATATTCCTTTCTTTTTCACAGTTTTTTTAAATTCTTTGTGCTCTTTATTAATTAGTAACTTGATTAGCTCTTTCTTTCCCATTAATCATTTCTGTTCCTCAACTAAATCAATTTAAAAAATTGCCACCTCTCAAAAAAAAATATTCCTTTAAAAAATTAAAAAATTATTCCTCGTAGCCTTAGAAAAAAAATCTTTGAAAATTTTCATTTTACATCTCAAAAAATTGAATCAAATCCCTAGGATACCTTTAAAAGATAAATTTTGAATGAGAAATTCACACACACTCTATATTTGTATTAAGAAGTATTCACTGAATATCGAAAATCGAACTAAACAAAAATCTAGTCAAATTGAATATTTCTTTTACTTTAATTTATTTTTAAAAAATTTGACATAATCAGTTTTGATTTTAAAGTAAAATTAAATCGAAAAACCACCAATGCTTAAAAAATTGACACAATGCTTAATTTATTTTCAAGAATCAATCTGTTCCATATAATTTTAAATTAACTACTCATTACATTATTATTATTATTATTATTATTATTATTATTATTATTATAAGAAGAATAATAATAATAATAATAATAATATCATTTAGCCTTAATATTATTAGAATTCATTTTTAGTGTCTTTACGTACATTCAGTTATAATATATATTTTCCAACGTTTTTCTATTAAGTATTTAAAAAATATATAACTTAAATTAAGAAAAATAACGGATACTCTCTGTTAAAAGAATGACTATAATTATATGAATTAAAACAGAATTAAAAAAATATGAAAAACTAAATTTGAATTAATTTGTTTTTTTAGGTGCTAGTAATTGAGAAAACACTAAATATTTTTTAGTTAATTTGATATTATTAAAAATATTGAATGATATGAGGATTTTAAATACTCAATCCTAAAAACGTTTTTAGATATTGTGATAAAAAAATATTTATTAATTATTTTATTCAATATATCAACATCTTAAGAAAATGAAGTTAAAAAGTATTTATTAGGAGTAAGAAAATAAGAAATGAATGAAAAGAAGGGTGAGTAGGAGAGAGATGGTAAAAAGGTAAAGAAGTAGACACATTATCCATGTGTCAATTAATCAATGGAGGGTCACATAACTATTGTTGGTTGGGCGTCTACCATTCTAAAAAATTTCGTGATCATGGGCATATTTATATGCCCAAATTCCAAATTTGTACTTGTATTTTAGCTAAGTTCAAGAATAAAGTCTATTGTATTCGCATGTTTATTCGTAATTGTATTCATGAACTAACAAATGTGATTAATGTTGTGTAGGATGGAGTTGCACACGGATTGAGCTTAAATTTAAGACGTAATGCATAGGAATTGAAGCTAAAGCCAATGGATGAATGGGAACTGATGAAAGATTTTTAAGATTCGTTTCTACTTTTTTTCATCTCTTTAAAGTATTTTGAAGACTCTAAACTTGTGAATCAAATTATGAGTGGCTAAATCCTATCTTTCTAGGGTTGTGGCTACGAATGATTGTGGAGTTACAATACTTTAGATGAAGTTTGGTTATCATCAGAGGCGAATCCAGGATTTCAAGAAAACGAATGCACCATTGCTTTAGAATTTCTTTTTTTTTTTTTTGAAAAAACGAGTGTTTATTAGTTACTAAAAAAAAATGAAGTGAATTGTGGCTGGCTGGGATTGAACTCAGGACCTTGGTGTTAAAATCTGACTTTCAAACCAGTGAACCATCAAGCAACTTTAAGAACGGGTTCAACAAGTGTTTATTTAATATGTTCTTTAATAATTATACAAGTAATATATCGAGTTTAGTCGGAGGACCACGGGTTCGAGTGACCCAATTTTTACACATAAATTTGCCACTGGTTATCATTATGAGTTATTCTTATGTTCTCATTTATTTTATTTTGATGCTTGATCACCATTGAAATACATATATCTCAGGAGAGGGACTGAGAGATAGAATGCAAACTATAAGGAGCGAGATCATTCTTCACTAAAAAAAATTGTTGATTTGCATCTACGATAGGGATATACTTAGCTTGCCTCATTTGGCTAAGAAATGGGAAGATAATGTAATGCTTCATAATTGATTCACCTATCCCTGCTCAATGATGTAGTTAGGTATCCAACTTTGGTATACTGTTAGAGGCCCGGGAGAGCATAATCATATTATTAACCTTGTAAGTCAATAACTTAATAACCCGGCAAAATCTAAGGTTGAAAACATTGTGCATGAATTCTCATAAAAGTCATAGCCCTAAAATTTTCCAACCTTGATTACAACCACAGTTTGTACTTAAGTCATCATTACTTAGTTTTATTTATTTGTTAATTGAAATATTTTAGTTAAAACCGGTATCAAACTCTTCTTGCACACTTGCACGTTATAATAGTTAAAAGTCAAATTAGATATTTACTAGTCAAATCAGTGGGACCAACTCTTGGTTTTGA
>JAJOOB010005957.1:0-30881 GCA_029582485.1 Solanum tarapatanum | reverse complement strand
TTACATCTAAAAAGTTAGAAAAATAATTTTTAAATAAATACATATGAAGTTTATTTAGATTTTAGGCCTCTAATTGAAATCTAAAAGTTATAAAAATAATTTTTAAATAAATATATATGAAGTTTATTTAGATTTTAGGCCTCTAATTGAAATCTAAAAGTTAGAAAAATAATTTTTAAATAAATATATATGAAGTTTATTTAGATTTTAGTCCTCTAATTGAAATCTAAAAGTTAGAAAAATAATTTTTAAATAAATATATATGAAGTTTATTTAGATTTTAGGCCTCTAATTGAAATTTCTCTTTAGGCCTCTAATTGAAATTTCTCTTTAGGCCTCTAATTACTTTGAGCCGAGGTAGCAGTTTGGTGCTCAATGTCATGTTTAATGGTAAGCATTTCCGGATGGGATTGGGTGGCCAGTCGAATCTCATCAATCTAGTCAAAAGTTCGAATAGATAAGGCATTTAAAGTCCCTTCAACAGGTAATGTAAAGTAAAATAATTGATATGCTTTGGAGCAATGCTAAAGTTGCCTCTGTGGGACCTGTAGGTCATGATTTCGAGTCGTGTCCGAGTCCGTAGTCTACAGTCAAACAATTAATTTAAAGATGCAATATACTTTCTTGATTGAAAAAAAAAGATGGAAAATTAATGCTCAAATTAGCAAAAACAAAGAGACGTACCCGGTGCTATATAACCAAATGTTGCTAAGGTTTTTGTGCATAAATCAATCTCATCTTCACCAAGCAGTTTTGAAATACCAAAGTCGCTTAGGTGGGCAACCATATCCTCATCCAGCAAGACGTTACTAGGCTTTAGATCACAGTGAATCACAGGTAAAGAGTACCCATGATGGAAATATTCCAACGCACAAGCAACATCTATCATAATACTTAGTCTCTGCCTGATGTCTAGGAAGTAGTTGTGTGAATACAAATACTTGTCAAGACTTCCATTAGGCATATACTCGAGCACTAAAGCCGTAAAATCAAGGTTGGAACACCTAGTGATGACTTTCACAAGATTCCTATGGCGAAGGCTGAGCAAAACTTCACATTCTGTATCGAAACTCTTGAATGCTGTGTTAGAAAATGAGATATTTCTAGATGTCTTTTGTTTAATTGTTATTTTCTTAAATATTATGTTAAGTATGTAAAGGAAAGGTAGTCCTTGTTTTATGGAATATGTTTTGTAAGAAAGTCAATAGTGGGTGGATATGTATGGTCCTCTACTAACTTTTGAAAAGCTTATGTAGATATATGTGTGTATGCTTTTAAAAGAAAATATATGAATGAATTTCTGCTGCTGAACATTTTTTGTTTCTCTCTAAAAGTTTCAAATCCTAACATGCTGCTTCCAGTTGCAGATTGAACACTTTAACTGCAATGGCCGTTCCACTTCTGAGAACGCCTTTGTAGACAGAGCCAAAACTTCCAGAACCAATCAGATTACTCTCGCTAAGTGAATTAGTTGCTTGGAGCAGTTCATAGTATGAAATTCTTTCAGTTGTTGCAATAGACATTGAATCAGCTTGTTGAGGAGCTCTTTTACCTCTTCTATACCTTATCCATAGGAACAGAAAGGCGATAGAAACAAATACAAGTGCTATTCCTAGCAAAAGAAATAGAAGTAGCAATTTTTTGCTATTTGATTTAACCTTTGATGATGTGGGGCATGGTGGGACATTAAACCTTGACAATCCACACAGTTCTTCATTGTTGATGAAAAACAGACTCGATAGGTTCTTGAAAGGACCCCCCGAGGGTATTTCACTGTGCAACTTGTTGAATGAAACATTGAAACGCTCGAGGTATTGTAGTTTCTCAAAAGACATGAGAATAGTTCCCGATATATTATTATGTCTAGGTATTCCAAACCTATCATGTTGCTGATTGAGTCAGGTATAGATCCTTGTAACTTGTTGTGTCTCAAATAAAGATTCACCAGATTCTGCAATCCTCCAATTTCTCTAGGAATTCCATTTGAGAAATGATTCATCGACAGATCTATCTGGTTCGCAGCCTTTAGATTTCCAATTCTGGAGGTAAAGAACCAACCATGTTGTTTGATGATAAGTCAAGCATTATTAGATCTTTAAGATTTCTTAAGCTTGTTGGTATATTGGAAGCAAGATATATCAATCTAAGGGAAGTAACGTTCCCTAAACAATTAGGTAGAGATCCTGAAAGTTGATTTTGACCCAAGTAAATTTCACCCAAATGCTGCAATTTACAAATGTTATCTCCCATAAATCCTGGAAGTTTTGTTATACCGAAAATACATATGCTGAAGGTTTCTCAAGTTGTGAGTTGATGTTGGAATTGATCCAATTAAGTTATTATCAGAAAGATCAAGGTCTAATAAGCTGCTTAAGTTTCCAACTTCATTTGGAATCTGGCCGTTAATCTTGCTAGCAGCGGCATAAAACTTTACAAGAGATTTGGAGAAGTTCCCTACGGAGACCGGAAGCATGCCATTTAGAGGGTTGAAAGATAGATCAAGAACTCTTAAATTTCTGCAATTGGTTAAGGAAGTGAGGAAGCTTATAAATGAATCACTGGTTAAATTGTTTCCCTGGAAGTGTAGATGAGTCAAATATCCAAGAGAATTGGGAATCAAGCCACTGAGTTTGTTATCTGAAAGCTCTAGATTAGTAAGCTTTGAACAATTGGAGATAGAATGAGGAATAGTCCCAACAAGATTGGTTAAGTCACTCAAATAAAGCTCTTCAATGTTGGGTAAGGTTGAACCTATGTTTGATGGTAGAGTTCATGATAGATTATTGAATGAAAGAGCCATTTTTCTCAGTCGTGATATGTTGAAGATCTCCATTGGAAGTGAACCACTAAAACTATTAAACCCAAGAGCAAGTTTCTGCAACTCAACGAGATATCTTATCTCTTTGGTTATTTCACCTGTCAACATATGAAGAAAGAATGAGTTTAACTCGCTAGCTAGTTCAATACAGGTTTGCTATCACTTTGAATACGAACCAGTAAACCTATTTTCGCTTAGATATAAAAATTGCATCTTGGTTAAGTTGCCAATCTCCTGTGGTAAGGATCCCTTGAGATTGTTACTCCCTAGTGAAACAACTTGCAACGAGGAGATATTGAATATGTTGATCGGGATAGAGCCGGTTATCTGGTTTCTCTCCACGGCTAAGGTAGCCAAATTAACAAGATTTCCAATTTCTTGTGGAATTATCCCTGAATTTAATGTGTAATTTTAAAAAAAATCTGAGGTGATTAGATACAATATAGTAGTAGCATTCATAAAATAAAACATATATACCTGTGAAATGGTTGGATCTGAGATACAATCTCTGCAAGCTACTCAACCTTCCAATTTCACTATGTATTGGTCCATTAAAATCATTTCTGGATAGAGACAATATTTGAAGTTGTGAACAATTTGACCATCAAGCTTGTTTCTGGATAGATGAAGCCTTTTGAGAATTGAGAGACGATTGCATAAACCATTGGGAAGATTTCCTGATAAGCTATTGTTTGAAAATGTAATGAATTCAATTCTAGAAATATTGAATATTGTGAATGGTATAGAACCCGTAAGCTGATTATGTTGTATGGACAACGATTTCAGTAAATTGGCAGATATTACTAAAGTCTCCAATCTTGAGGCATTCGAGAGTGACGTGAGAATGAAACCAGTGAAACTATTATTTCTAAGATTTAAAACTTGAAGTTGTTTTAAAAACCCAAACCAAGAAGGAACCTCCCCACTGAATTTGTTCAAACTTAAATCAAGAAACTTAAGCTGACGTAAGCGTACCATTTCTTGAGGCAAATTTCCATGGAAATTGTTACTTCCCAAGTTAAGAGAAACAAGAAATGTGAGATTTCCAAAATCACGGGGAATCCAGTCGGTAAGAGTCATGTCGGAAAGATTCGAGGACTTCACTCTCTGGTTACGATAGTCACAAGTGACTCCTATCCAATGACAAACAGAAATATTCAGAGACCAACTTTCATCCAAGTAATGAAAAGGGTCGGAACTAATTTGGAATTTCAAAGAGAGAAGAGTTAATTGATCCGTAGAAACATTGGTACGAATAATCATGGCTGAACTAGGCATAACATAGTGAAGCAACAAGAGTAGTATTGTTAACAGAAAAGATCTCAAGGCTTTCTCCATATATTAGTGTTAGGAGACTTTTCTTTGGAATCTTTTTTCAAGGAAAAAGGATAAACTATTTTTTCATTCATTCCATCATTCAATGTAATAAGTAGACAGATATTCAAGTACCGTTGAAACCATTCATTTTAGATAAGTGGATAAATTAGCAAAACTTTCCATTGTCTTGTTGTTGTTGTTGAGATGATAATAAAAAGGACAAAAAAGAATGTGAATCTACCAAGTCTTGCTTTCATTTTCAACTTCTAACCATTGGTATAAATTTATGAATTTTTATCATTATGTAGTGTCATATATATAGTTTTTCTCTGTTACATATTAAGTGAATTTATGAGGCAATACATATTCATTAGGAAAAAAAAATTTAGAATATAAGCGGAATATCATTTTCCACTTTTGCCCTTTTAATTATTCTCAAATTACTTTTGAAAATATTAATAACTCAAAGTAAAATCATAAATATGAGCAATTAACTCTCTTAAAATTATCACTTGAAAATTGTAAATGAGGAGCAAAAATGGAAAAAAAAATGCAACAACTCTTTTGAATTTTGAACAATCCACTTAATTTTTAACATTAAAAAAAGGCTCAATAATTTACTTAATATGAAACAGAGGAAGTATCAATGTTTATCACTTTGAAAGCAGAATCAAGATACAATATCTTTTGTTGTTATTTTTTGTGTTTTTATTTGTTAATTCTATAGTTGTTAACTGTGCAACTTGCTATACTTTTATGTAGAAGTATATGCATGCCTTGAAGCTTTTATAATACTAGTTCTCGAACACGTGTGTTGCACGTGTATTTCACGCTAAGTAATTTTTTTTAAAAATAATCTTAGATTAAATGTGCAATGAGTTATATGAATTTTGAAGGGGAAGATTACCTTTTGTCTGATTTAAACTTCTGAGTCATTTCATCTTTGAATTTAACATAAATAATTAGTAAAATTGTATATATATATAATATCAAATGTAACATGACTAGCTATTAAAATCAATGTGTTTCATGCATTACAACACCGCATTAGACAAATAACTTCAAATTTTGGATTAAGCCTCTAAAGTATATAATCTCATATATGACACTAACACAAATTAAAGATTAACAACATAAAGACACAACAATTTTAACTAATTAATCAACATCACCTGGGAGGTAAACTACCACGAAATGGTTCTTTGACAAGAACTAATTTACTTATTGCTGCCTCAAATCTGCAATCGGCTAGAAGAATCTCTAGCTTTCAATTATATGATATAATTTGAATAACAATACACTTACCTAATTTACTGTGCAAATCAATTGGAACTGCATTGTTGACATCCAATTTTGGACCTCCACAATATAAATTAATCACCGAGCTTCCTCAATTTCAAACGATTTAAAATAATTAGTTTTATAAAATTTCAAAATAAAATAAAATATATATAGTTTGAAAGTTATTTTAAAATAGTTGGTCACTTTTCTAATTTTCAGATATATATATATGTTTTATATAATTTTGTATATTAATATATTTTATAAATATTTGAAAATCATATCAAAAAGATTTTATTTCTTTTTAGCTAAGTGTTTCACTAATTTAGTTTAATTTAAATCATAATAATGATTTTGAATTAATTAGTTCGTATTTAAATTAATGATTTTATGATTAAATTAATTATTTTATTTCGTTAAAATTAAGAAGCTCATTAATTGATTCTTATTAGTTCGCCTTATTTAGGTTTTAGCCGAATTTGTCAATTCAACTCAATTTGGCTGTTTCTTAAATTTTGAAATCTAACCGATTTAATTCTATCCTATACCCATCTTGGATGACCAAATTTTGGGCTTTTATTTTGCAGCAAACCTCCCAGCCCACACTTTAATCCAAATTCCCAGCCAACCCAACTTAAAATAATCCCAAACCCAACCCACCGATACAATAATACACCAACAATACAATTCAACAGCATACCAAACGGCCCAGCCCATCTCTAATTAATCAAAGAAACCCATGAACAGCTGTACGCAGCAAATACTAACACGTTAACAGCAGCTTCCAACGTTAACATCACAGCTGGCAGTAACGTTCACAAGCTTCATCCTAAGAAGCAGACGGCAATTTTGCAGCAGCCAAACGACGCGTGAACAACCCAGGGGCGAATTTATGTACTAATTTTGGGTCACCCGAACCCGTGGTCATCCGACCAAACTCGATATAGTACTTCTATAATTATTAAAGAATATGTTAAATTAAAACTTGTTGAACCCGTTTTCAAAATGGTTGGATGGTTCACTGGTACCACTGCAAGATTTCAACTCACAGGTCGCAGGTTCAATCCCAGGCAGCCCCAATTCGCTGCAATTTATTTTTATTAACTAAAAACACATTTTTCATTAAAAAAAAGAAGCTAAATTCTGAAGTTCTAAAAGTCAAAGACTTCAAAAGTTTCCTTCCTACACACTTTTCAAGTTTCAAGTTCCAACAATATTTTTCTTCTCTTTTCAAATTTGTTTTCTATTTTCCACACAAAGAAGAAGCTTCAAGTCTCCAACTTCGAAGTCAAGAATTTAGAGAAATCATCATTGTCAAAGTTTTAGGGTAATTTTAGTTTATGATTTTTCGTTTTCATATAAAAAAATCTTGTCATTACTTATAATAGGAAATCATCAATAACTAAAGAATTGATTATCTCAAACTTACATATTTTGCGGATGTAACTTGTAAGAAATGTGTTTCATATTATATTATCAATTTTGAAGGGTGTGATTCCTTTTTTTTTTTTAATGTGAAAGGGGTGTGATTCCCTTATTTTTTTAATGTGAAAGGGGTGTGATTCCCTTATTTTTTAAATGTGAAAGGGGTGTGATTCCTCTTATTTCTATGAATATGTGATTTCGAATGCAAAAGAGGCATAAGTCCTCTTTTTATTATGAATGTGTGATTTTCTTATTGTTAAATGTGAAAGGAGTGTGATTCCTCTATTTTAGTTACATTTGCAAGGATTGTGATTCCTCTATTTTATTTGAACTTGCAAGAGTGTGATTCCCTTATTTTTTATTGTGAAAGATATGCGATTCTCTTATTTTATTTTAAATTTGCTAGTTAAATTTGTGACTAAGTTGAATAGTTATTTGAATTTGTAGGAACATTTATCCTTGAATAACTAAATGGATAAATTTTTTATTAAGAAACCACGTTCTCCTCAATGAAGCTCATCAAAAATGATCTACGTAATAGCATTGGTGAAGAATTTTTGAATGGATGTTTAGTTTGTAAGATAGAGCGGAAGATATTTGAAAATGTAAGTAATGATGCTATTATAGATCGTTTTCAAAATATGAAGTCTCGTCGAGTACAATTGTAAATTGATGATATTTTTTGTGGTAATGTAATTTTTATGTATTGCTCGCTTAGTTATTGTTATTATAAATTTTTTTATCTTATCTTTAAAGCAATGGTGCACCCGTTTTCTTAAAATCCTGGATTCGCCTCTGGAACAACCCCCACGACCCTATACACGCCTCGTCTTCTTCACGCGAGGACGAGTTCACGGAACTCCGCAGCTAGCAGCAACAACGATGCCAAATGGAAATCAATGCGCACAGGCAGTATGCTGCGTCTTGTTTGTCCTCTTCTTCGCATCCCTCTCAGATTAGAGCGGCAGCACGCGTCCTACCTCCTTTTCTCTTTCGGAATGAGGCGTTTTTTTTAGAAAAAGTATGTGTTCCATAATTGGTGAAAGGATTTGATTTTTGAATTTTGGAATTGGTCCCTTGTCTATCGGTTTTTCCAATCAGTTCCCCCCCTCCCCATTTTTGGAACCCGAATTTCGCCCATAAATATCCTCTCTTCTTTGTTTACTGGTAGAGAGAAAGATTGGGGGAATTTTGGAGTTGGAAAATTTTGTTGAAAGAAAACAGAGGTGAACGATCTTTGTGAAAAAGTTGGAAAAAGATATTGGGAAAAAGTTGAGAAAAAGTTGGAAGAGAATTTAAACAGAGAGACAGTGAGCAGGAACTAAAAGAGAAGAGTTGTTATTTTACGTTGAGGGCGATAGTGTTCGGATAGAACTTTGGTTTGTTCGCTTGAGCTATTCAAGTGTTTCCGTTGGAGTCTCTCTCTTGTGGTGGTGGAAGAGCTTGCCCCTGCTCGTTCTCGTTCCAGCTTTGCTGCCCGAAAAAAGGTAACACTCCTCCCCTCATCCGTGTCTTATTCCGATTTCGGTATCATGTCATGAACACTTTTTTATTTGGTTCTCGAGGTTTCTCTCATGTTTCTTCTTTCTTTCGTCTTCTACTTTTGATTGAAGGTCTAATTGGTTTGAATATGGATTGTCGGATTCGTTTCCTTCGCTGTTTAGGCTTCTGGTTAATCATCTTATTATTCGCTATTTGTTTTAAGCTAAATGTAGGAGTCCAGATATCTAGCTATTGGGATTTACCTTTTGTATATTTGACGCCTTTAGTCTCACATCTATTTATGTGAATCTTGTTAGCTTGTGTTTGCTTACCTTAACTCGTCTTCAAGCATAGGCCTCCTCATTATTTGCTACTGCATGTTGGGCGATTCGAATAAGTGCAGGATCATGAAGGATAACTGTTAGGCGTTATGTTTGCAAGCCTAGAAATTTTTATTTATGAAGACTTTACTTGATGTGCTGAAAATTTGTGCCTCTGTTGGTCGCTATCATTGTTTGATCTCATCATGTTGCCTATGTTTCTTTTCAAGCTTCTTTCAGTATGTTATATTTATTTTTGTCATCTGCACGATACGATTAGGTTGACAATGAAATTAGCCGGTTATGCATTTACTCTTGTATCCATGATTTAAATAGTAGCCGAATTGTTTGCTGTTTCTTTATATCAAATTTGCATAATTGAGTTTCATTGGATTTGGGCCTATCTGCACTTTATTTCCACCTTAGCATGTTTGCTCTTTTTTAATTTTTTTTTTTTTTTAGTATTTTGATAGGTCGGGAGCATGTGGAGTTAGGAATGTGTAGTTGTCCATTTAATTGTTTTTTTTTTTTTAGTATGTCTCCATAGTTTTAAGCAGTATGGTTCTCTCTCTGTGTATTGTAGTAAACCATGGCCTATTAAACTCTCTAGGATTAAGTTAAACACCCGTAGTTTGGTATCTCATTTTGTCTCGGAAAGCATTTGCAAAGTCGACTTAATTTGTTTGAATTTGCTCTGCCTAATCATCCTAATCTGTTTATGCTTAGCTCCCTGGGAATTGTGTCTTTAAAAGAAATTTTCAATTGAAAAACCCATTCATTTTCAATTGATTTTATCTATTTAGGTTTTTTTTGAAAAAATCTAAGTTTTTCTTTATTTTTTACTAAAAATTAAGTGGTGACTCTGTTTATTTTGGAAATTCGATTTTTCTTAAATCATAAGTTTAATCGATTTTTCGAAAACTTAGTCATTTTCCTTTTATTTATATTTTTAAATTAAACATGCATCCTATACTTTTTCCAAAAATGTTATGTGTATTATATAAAACTTAATAGAGTACATGAAAAGTTTTCTAATGGATGAAAATTAAAAGAATTAACAAATTTAAAATTAATGGGATAAGTTCATATAATTATATAGTAAAAGATAAACTACAGTAAGAGCTAGACAGATTCATGAACTTCACATCAATGTTTCACAATTTATTTATTTATTATTAAAAGGTAAATGTATTATTTGATAGTATAAAAATATTCTGAAAAAGTAGTGTGTAGATAGGGGTACAAAATATCCCATAAGAAGGTGACTTAAATGTATATATTCATGAAATAGTGGTAAAACGAACCAACAAAACATTTTGTAATAATTTAAATTTAATTATTCATATAATTTTGCCTTTTTATAGATCTTTTCTGATGCGCATTCCTTGAACTTTTTTATTCATATATATATTATTCCTAGTTAATAATTAGTCTACATTTAATTACTCAATGCAACTCTTCCAGTTCTTCTATTTATTTTAGCAACGAAGAGGCTTATTGCGTAAATTCAAAAGGGTCATTTTGATTTGATTCAATGCATGTTAAAGTAGAATACCAAGACATTAAATTGGTATAAAAAATTGAAAAATAAGTTAAGGAAGTTGAAACGAAAACAAAATATTGAATAGAGGACAATTTTAGGAAGATGAAAAAGCTAGCAATTCCAAGACATTGAATATAGGCTGCTGTAATTGTGTGATAACTAAAATATTACTCCTATTTAATTAGAGTAGATATTTCATTTATTACTGTAACATCCGGCAATTTGAAATGACTATGAAGAGGCTTAGAATTGGAAATAGTCATTTTTGGAAGAAATTTAAAAATCTGGAAAATTTGGTTTAAGTATGGGAAAAAGTGAGTTTTGGTCAACTTTGAACAGTCATAACTCCTAGCTCAGGATGATTTAGGCGTAGTTCCATTTATGTTTGGAAAGCCCTTGGAATGATCTTTCCAACGCCACTGAGTTTGCTCGATTCCGAGTTCGTATGACTGAGTTATGCCCTTTGGAAGTTGGGCTGTTGGCAGGGCAGGTAACCCGATTTTGTAAGCGTATTTTTGTCTTTTCCCTAGCCATTTCTTTTGGGTTATATTAGTGTGTTAGACTGATTTTTAGATCAGTTTGTCCCATTTTAAAGAGTTAGAGTAAGGGTTTGTGAGTGAAGAGGAGAAGAAGAGGAGAAAGAAAAGATCAAGCAAGGTTTCGTCAAAGATGTCGTGGATATCGTCGGGGGTGATCCCTACTAGGTATGTGAGTTCATAGTGTTGGGTTGGTTCGTTCCCCCACACGCCAAACTCGTTTTAATTCCGAGAAAAGATTGATTGTGTTGTTGAAGTTTGTGGTTGTTGAAGTTGTGGTTTTGTGTTGAAGTCCTTGTTGATTTGGGACATGTTTCCGGTTGTGTTTTTGAGACTCGAGTTACCTTTTTGGCTAGATTTTATCAGTTGGGTTGTTTTATGACCTTTCATTGTATTGAGTTATTCTGTTGAGTTAGGTTTCCGCTGAGTTAAGAAAGCCAGGCCAAGGGTTCGCTTGGGGCCATCAATGGTCTCCGAGTGCCGGTCCCGTCCAGGGTGTAGGCTCGGGGCGTGACAAACTTGGTATCAGAGCACAGATTTCAAAAGTCCTAGGGAGTCTATGAAGCCGTGTCTATAGAGTTCTAGTTATTGGTGTGAAGCGTGCCACATCTATAATTGAGAGGCTAAGACAGTTAGGAAGATTTCTCATTTCTTTCACACTCATCTCGTGCGTTAGAGTTGATCTCTAAAAAGTTTCTTTCTAATCCGTGCTTGAGTGTGTTTTCAGATAATCATGCCTCCACGAAGAGTTGGCAGAGGGCGTACGTCTTCCTAGATGTTATGTTGATAAGCAAGAGTTACCTTATGCCCCGGGAGTGAAACCACAAGGGGAAGTTTCTAATGCCGAGTTTAGAGAGGCAATTAGAATTCTGAGTTAGGCTGTAACTAATCAGATTTGTCAGCAAAGGGGAGCTCGACATGAAGGAGCTGACACTTTAAGGATTCGTGAGTTCTTGGGGATGAATCTTTCGAGTTTCATGGGTTCAAGCACTACTGAGGATCCAGAGAACTTCATTGAGGAGTTGAAGAAGATTTTTGATGTGATACATGTGTCAGATATTGAGCGGGTTGAACTAGTTGCGTATCAATTGAAGGATGTTGCTAGAACTTGGTTCGACCAGTGATAACGGAGTAGAGCTGAGGATGCACCACCTGTGAGTTGGGCCTGTTTTAAGGAAGCTTTCTTGGGGCATTTCTTTCCTCGAGAATTGAAAGAGGCCAAGGTACGTGAGTTCCTCACACTTAAGCAGGGTTCTTTGAGTGTTCATGAGTATGGGTTGAAGTTCACCTAACTCTCCCGTTATGCTCCGGAGATGGTTGCGGACATGAGGAGTAGAATGAGCTTGTTTGTAGCTGGGTTGTCTCGTCTGTCGAGTAAGGAAGGTAGGGCTGCAATGCTTATTGGGGACATGGACATATCAAGGTTGATGGTCTATGTACAGCAAGTTGAGAAAGAGAAGCTGAGGGACGGGGAAGAGTTCAGAAATAAGAGAGCTAAGACCGGTAATGAGTCCGGGCAGCAGAAAGGTAATTCAAACCGTTCATCCTTTCAGCAAAGGCAAAAGGGACCTGCTCCATTATCTGCTAGAGCATCTGCACCCAGATACAAAGGTGAACATAATGGTCAGAATTCGAAGGATTTCAAGGCTAGACCAGTACAGTCTTCAGGTAGTGTGGCACAAGAAAGTAGTTTGATCCCTGCATGTGCTAGGTGTGGTAGAACCCACCCCGGTAAATGTCGTAATGGTCAGACAGGTTGTTTTAAGTGTGGTCAAGAGGGTCACTTTATGAAGGTGTGCCCTAAGAACAGGCAAGGTAGTGGAAATTCGAGCAATAGGGCCCAAGCTTCATCAGTTGTTCCCCCAGACAGGATGACACCTAGAGGAGCTACTTCTAGTACAGGCGGAGGAGCAAACCGCCTCTATGCAATTACCAGTCGCCATAAGCAAGAGAATTCTCCAAATATTGTCACTGGTATGATCAAAGTTGTTGCTTTTGATGTGTATGCTTTGCTAGATCCAAGAACAAGTTTATCTTTTGTAACTCCTTATGTTGCAAATAAGTTTGATGTTCTTCCTGAAAGACTTTGTGAACCCTTTTGTGTTTCTACACCTGTTGGATAGTCTATTTTAGTAGAAAAAGTCTTTCGTAATTGTCCCGTTTCCATCAATCACAAGAGCACCATGGCTGATTTGGTTGAGTTAGACATGGTAGACTTCGATGTTATTCTAGGTATGGATTGGCTTCATGCCTGTTATGCATCATTAGACTGCAGAACTCGAGTGGTCAAGTTTTAGTTTCCAAATGAGCCAGTCTTAGAGTGGAGTAGTAGTTCAGTAGTGCCTAAGGGTCGTTTCATTTCGTACCTTAAGGCGAGAAAGTTAGTTTCGAAGGGTTGTATCTATTAGTTAGTCCGATTAATGACTCTAGTGTTGAGATACCTCCTTTTCAGTCAGTTCCTATAGTAAGAGAGTTTCCAAAAGTTTTTCCTGATGATCTACCTGGAATTCCTCCTGAAAGAGAGATAGATTTCGACATAGATCTCATTCCAGATACTCGTCCTATCTCTATTCCGCCATATAAAATGGCACCAGCAGAGTTGAAAGAGCAGTTGAAAGATCTCCTAGAAAAGGGTCTCATTCGACCGAGTGTCTCACTTTGGGGTGCTCCGGTCTTGTTTGTGAGAAAGAAAGATGGTTCCCTTAGGATGTGTATAGATTACCGCCAGTTGAACAAGGTTACCATCAAGAATAAGTACCCTCTTCCGATGATTGATGATCTTTTCAATCAGCTTCAGGGTGCCACTTGTTTTTCGAAGATTGACCTAAAATCGGGCTACCATCAGTTAAGAGTAAGGGAATGTGACATTCCAAAGACAGCTTTCAGAACCAGATATAGTCATTACAAGTTTTTAGTCATGTCCTTTGGTTTGACGAATGCACCGGCAACTTTCATGGACCTTATGAATAGAGTCTTCAAACCTTATTTAGATATGTTTGTTATCGTTTTCATTGATGACATACTAATCTATTCAAGGAATGAAGAAGATCATGCTAGCCATCTCAGAATAGTTCTTCAGACTTTGAAAGATAAGGAGTTGTATGCCAAGTTCTCTAAGTGTGAGTTTTGTCTTGAGTCTGTGGCATTCCTAGGCCACATTGTGTCTGATGATGGAATTAAGGTTGATACTCAAAAAATTAAGGCAGTGCAGAATTGGCCTAGACCAACATCTCCAACTGATATTAGGAGTTTCTTGGGTTTAGCTGGCTATTATAGCAGGTTTGTAGAGGGGTTCTCATCTATTGCATCTCCCTTGACCAAGTTGACTCAGAAGACAGTGAAATTTCAATGGTCTGAAGCTTGTGAGAAAAGCTTTCAGGAATTGAAAAAGAGGTTAATTACTGCTCCAGTTTTGACTTTACCAGAAGGTACTCAAGGTTTTGTGGTGTATTGTGATGCATCTAGAGTTGGTTTGGGTTGTGTCTTAATGTAGAATGTCAAGGTTATAGCTTATGCCTCCAGACAGTTGAAGGTTCATGAGAAGAACTACCCAACCCATGACTTAGAGTTGGCTGTTGTAGTGTTCGCTTTGAAGATATGGCGTCATTACTTGTATGGTGTGCATGTTAATGTATTTACTGATCACAAGAGTCTTCAATATGTGTTCGCTCAGAAAGAGCTTAATCTCAGGCAGAGGAGGTGGTTAGAATTACTCAAGGATTATGACCTGAGTATTCTTTATCACCCAGGTAAGGCTAATGTTGTTGCTGATTCTTTGAGCAGGTTGTCTATGGGAAGCACTGCCCATATTGAAGAAGGAAAGAGAGAGTTAGCAAAATATGTGCACAGATTGGCACGCCTGGGAGAGATACCGCAGAAGGAGGAATAGCGGTGTCGAGCGGGGCCGAGTCATCACTAGTGTCAGAAGTGAAAGAGAAACAAGATCAAGATCCCATTTTGCTTGAGTTGAAGGGAAATGTTCAAAATCAAAGAGTATTAACTTTTGAACAAGGGGGAGATGGTGTATTGAGGTATCAAGGTAGATTGTGTGTACCTATGGTAGATGAACTCCAACAGAGGATTATGGAAGAAGTTCATAGCTCCAGATATTCCATTCATCCGGGTTCCACAAAGATGTATCGTGACTTGAGAGAAGTTTATTGGTGGAATGGCATGAAGAAGGGCATTGCAGAGTTTGTGGCTAAGTGTCCAATTTGCCAGCAAGTGAAAGTTGAACACCAAACGCCCGGTGGTTTGACTCAGAGGATAGAACTTCCGGAATGGAAGTGGGAGATAATCAATATGGATTTCATCACAGGGTTGCCAAGGTCTCGTAGATAGTATGATTCTATTTGGGTAATTGTCGACAGAATGACAAAGTCAGCCCATTTTCTACCGGTAAAGACTACCCATTCAACAGAAGATTATGCCAACAAGTTATACATCAAAGAGATAGTGAGACTTCATGGAGTCCCAATCTCTATTATTTCAGATAGAGGTGCACAGTTTACTGCACAGTTCTGGAAATCCTTTCAGAAAGGCTTGGGTTCCAAGGTGAACTTAAGTACTGTCTTTCATCCTCAGACTGATGGGCAAGCAGAGCGCACTATTCAGACTTTAGAAGATATGTTGAAGGCTTGTGTAATCGATTTCAAAGGGAGTTGGGATGACCACCTACCTCTCATTGAGTTTGCCTACAACAACAATTATCACTCTAGCATCCAGATGGCTCCATACGAAGCTCTTTATGGGAGAAGATGTAGATCTCCTATTGGATGGTTTAAAGTTGGTGAAGCAGGGTTGATAGGACTAGATTTAGTTTACCAAGCTATGGAGAAGGTGAAAGTGATTCAAGAGAGGTTGCAAACGGCACAGAGTCGTCAGAAATCCTACACCGATGTTAGGAGAAGGGCGTTAGAGTTTGAAGTAGATGATTGGGTATATTTGAAAGTTTCACCCATGAAGGGGGTTATGAGGTTTGGTAAGAAGGGGAAACTTAGTCCCCGATATATTGGACCTTACCGCATAGCCAAGAGGATTGGCAATGTTGCATATGAGTTGGAGTTACCACAGGAACTAGCAGTGGTTCATCCGGTATTTCACATATCCATGTTGAAGAAGTGCATAGGCGATCCTTCATTGATCCTATCAACTGAAAGTATTAGGATCAAGGATAACTTATCTTATGAGGAGATTCCTGTTCAGATTTTAGATCGCCAAATTCGCAAATTGAGGACAAAGGATGTAGCCTCAGTCAAGGTCCTTTGGAGGAACCAATTTGTTGAGGAAGGTACTTGGGAAGCCGAAGAGGACATGAAGAAGAGATGTCCGCATCTCTTTGGGGATGGTTGTTGGGTGTTTGAGTTGATGTTACACCCTTAGCATAGTAAGAGTAATCTTATTCGGGGACGAATGTTCCCAAGGGGGAGATATTGTAACATCCGGCAATTTGAAATGACTATGAAGAGGCTTAGAATTGGAAATAGTCATTTTTGGAAGGAATTTAAAAATCTGGAAAATTTGGTTAAGTATGGGAAAAAGTGAGTTTTGGTCAACTTTTAACAGTCATAACTCCTATCTCAGAATGAATTAGGTGTAGTTCCATTTATTTTTGGAAAGCCCTTGGAATGATCTTTCCAACGCCACTGAGTTTACTTGATTCCGAGTTCGTATGAGTGAGTTATGCCCTTTGGAAGTTGGGCAGTTAACCCGATTTTGTAAGCGTATTTTTGTCTTTTCCCTAGCCATTTATTTTGGGTTATATTAGTGTGTTAGACTGAATTTTAGATCAGTTTGTCCCATTTTAAAGAGTTAGAGTAAGGGTTTGTGAGTGAAGAGGAGAAAAAGAGGAGAAAGAAAAGATCAAGCAAGGTTTCGTCAAAGATCGTCGTGGATATCGTCGGGGGTGATCCCTACTAGGTATGTGAGTTCATAGTGTTGGGTTGGTTCGTTCCCCCACACGCCAAACTCGTTTTAATTCCGAGAAAAGATTGATTGTGTTGTTGAAGTTTGTGGTTGTTGAAGTTGTGGTTTTGTGTTTAAGTCCTTGTTGATTTGGGCATGTTTCCGGTTGTGTTTTTGAGACTCGAGTTGCCTTTTTGGCCAGATTTTATCAGTTGGGTTGTTTTATGACCTTTCATTGTATTGAGTTATTCTGTTGAGTTAGGTTTCCACTGAGTTAAGAAAGCCAGGCAAAGGGTTCGCTTGGGGCCAGCAATAGTCTCTGAGTGCCGGTCCTGCCCAGGGTGTAGGCTCAGGGCGTGACAATTACATTAGGGTGCAGTAATTGTGCAACAATTTAAATATTGCTACTAATTAGATTAGATATTTTTATTAATTAAATATTTTTATTTAGTAAAAGGGTAAAAGAGTAATTCAACTTTGAAAATTGAGCCTCCCACTTTTAATAATTAACTAGTTTTGAGAACGTGCGTTGCACGCTTGTCCTCTACTACTGTATAAATTTTGTATAGGTATGTAACACTAATTAAGATAAAATATCATCTGATGATATGTGATATATCGAGGAACTCTTGCTCTAAATTTGAGAAGTGCATTAAAACATCACTAACAAAATTAATAAAGGCAAGGGGAAAATATATATATCCACAAAAATCTACTACATTTTGAATTTCTCTCTTAATCACCTTCCACCTCCGATATTCAACATCTTATAACCTTCATTTATAGCGTTGTTCTTCTGCACGCATAAGAAAAATAATTGTTCGATACACAAAATACAAGGCCTAAGCATTATCTGATATTATTGAAGGATTATCATATACAAAAATAGATATACAATATTATGATTAAAAAAATGATTCTCGATAGGAAGATGGTAGCTAGGTATGATCTAAAACATGAAAAATTAAGCTCTAACAAAATAAGGGGTAAAAAATTAAATGGAAGAAAGACAAATGTAACACTTTTCCGGATGATTAAATTACATAACTTAATTAAGTGAAATGACAGAGAGTTTCCATCTCATCACTTACCCAAAGTATGTAAATTAGTGAAAATGCTGCATTGAATTCCTCTGACAATTGCCTAAAAACTAATTATTAAAAGAGAAGTTTCTCAAAACATGAAAATGTATTAGTTACTAACTATGCTTGCTAAAAGGCCAACTTTGTGAATAGATAGCTTTCAACCTCCATGAAGATTTTCAACATCCATTTTCATCATTGCAAGCTCCGTATGAAGTTTTAGAATTTGTATAGATTTCTCTCCTGAAAAAAAATATATAGTGAGTGTAATCAGTGATCAACTAATGTATTTAGAGAGAAATAAAAAATTTGCTTAATAATCATGAATTTTTGCAAAAAATATGACCACCGGCACCTCTTTGCTACACAAATATGATATATAACTCTCATAATTAATTACCACTGCAACTCTTCATTAACCTTCTTTATTATAATTATTATAGCAATAAGCATTTATAGGTAATGGGAGAAAGAATTTAATTACCAAGGAAATCAAAAGGCCAAAACGGAGAAAACAAACAAGCAGGTTATGATGATTAGCATTAGTATAATAACATAATAATATTATTATTTAATATTTAATTAATTAATTTTTATAACTTTTTTATTTAGTGTAGGGGTAAAATGGTAATTCAACTTTTGACTTGGATTCTTCCCACTTTTAATAATATATGATAATAATAATAATAATAATAATAATAATATATGATGATTTATTTAAGTAAATTTCATATTTTTTACTAATTGATAGGGATTAATACATATATTTGTATAAGAAACATACACTAATTTCATACGTTTAGAATTGTTCAAATTCATTTCAAAGTTAAAAAAATATATAATATAATTAACTCTACAAGAGACTTTGTCAAAAAAAATCTCAATAGTTCAGTTGATTGACTATCTGAATTTTCAACTTATTGGTGAGGGTTCGATTCTCACCTTACAATCTCCTTTTCTATTTTTCCTTCTCCAAGCAAAAAACTAAATTCAGCTTATTGGTGAGGGTTCGATTCTCACCTTACAATCTCCTTTTCTATTTTTCCTTCTCCAAGTAAAAAACAAGCAAGAGACTTCATCATTTTTATATATTGCATAATGTTTATGTTCTCTAATTCATGTGAAGGTATTTGATTAGATAGTGCATAATTATATAAAAAAAAATATAAAGACTTTAAAACTTATGGTCTAAAACAAATTATAAAAAATTTATAGCAATAATTATTTCATTAAGGTTAAAATGAGAGATTTAACATCATATTTTTATTAAATATGAAGAGCTGTCATTCTTCTTGATACCAAGTAAAAAAGAAAAAACCCCACAAAAATAGAGATGGAAAGAGTATAAATTTGAATTAGTATTTCACTAACTTCTATCATGTTTCAAAAAAGAAATAATTTAGTACTTCTTATTCATATTTTTATAGCTTATAAAATAAAATTTTGGGGGCCTAAAACACTTGCTTTAGTGGCTTCCCCATTCAGCCAACACCGACAACATATAATTACGTAAATTAGCTGAAGACTTAGAATATTTTTCTCTGTCTCAACACTCTCTTTCACTACACTAATCTCAATATAAACACGATATAATACTTTTCATCTTTTACCCTCTATGTTTTCTTGTATATAAAATAATGAAAGACCTTCACTATTTATAGAAAGATTATAGGGCAGTAAATGAAATGTTGTTGCACAATCACATTTCACGAGTCATTTTAATTAAATATTGAAATGCTCAAATACTTGAACTGCATTTTGCTCCAACACATTACATAAGAATACTGCGCAAAATTAAAGGTAAAAGAACACAAACTCACTCATCCTCTGCATCAGTAAAAAGCACAAAACCAAGGATAGTCATTCTGTTTCAAGATTTGCAAGATGGTCAATTTAGTTTTAGTTGAAAGGAAATAATGACATTTATTGCAACCATCTAGAATTTCTGAAAACTGAATCATGCACAAATCAAGTGCTAAAACAAAACAGAAGCAATCTTTACATGAATCCAAAAATTTAGCAAACAAGTGATCGATTCGGAACAAGAGCTTCAGAGAACATGCTCAGCATGCAAGAAGTTGAATCTTAATCTTCTGTAGCATCCCTACAACATCATTCATATTTGTCCTTCTTGTCGGAGATTCAGCACAACAATTTAATGCTACTTTCAGGATTGATGCCACGATATCTAACTCCTTCCGTAAGCCATTATCCGTTGGTGTAACCAAGTTGGAGTCCACAACGTCCATTACTGCCTCTGGGAGTGAATAACTCACCCATTGCTTCAAGCTAAGATCTCCCTCAAAATCACTAGGCTTTTTCCTAGTAAATGTTTCCAGCAACATAATCCCGTAACTATAGACATCACATTTTATTGACACCAGTCCATCCAATCCATACTCTACAGTCAAACAATTAATTTAAAGATGCAGTATACTTTCTTGATTGAAAAAAAAAGGACAAAAAATCAATGTTCAAATTAGCAAAAACAAAGAGATGTACCCGGTGCAATATAACCAAATGTTGCTAAGGTTTTTGTGTATAAATCACTCTCATCTTCACCAAGCAGTTTTGAAATACCAAAGTCGCTTAGGTGGGCAACCATATCCTCATCCAGCAAGACGTTACTAGGCTTTAGATCACAATGAATCACGGGCGAGGAGCAACCATGGTGAAGATATTCCATTGCACATGCCACATCTATCATAATACTTAGTCTCTGCCTGATGTCTAGGAAGTAGTTGTGTGAATACAAATACTTGTCAAGACTTCCATTAGGCATATACTCGAGCACTAAAGCCTTAAAATCAAGGTTGGAGCAACTAGTGATGACTTTCACAAGATTCCTATGGCGAAGGCTACGCAAAACTTCACATTCTGTATCAAAACTCTTGAATGCCGCTTCCAGTTGCAGATTGAACACTTTAACTGCAATGGCCGTTCCACCTCTGAGAACGCCTTTGTAAACAGAGCCAAAACTACCAGAACCAATCAGATTACTCTCGCTAAGCGAATCAGTTGCTTGGAGCAGTTCATAGTATGAAATTCTTTCTGTTGTTGCAATAGACAATGAATCAGCTTGTTGAGGAGATCTTTTACCTCTTCTATACCTTACCCATAGGAACACAAAGGCAATGGGAACAAATACAAGTGCTATTCCCAGCACAAGAAATAGAACAAGCATTTTTTTCCTATTTGATCTGTGCTTTGATGAAGTGGGGCATGGAGGGACGCTAAATCTTGAAGAACCACACAGTGCTTCATTGTTGATGAAAAACAGACTCGAGAGGTTCTTGAAAGAACCCACCGAGGGTATTTCACCATGCAACTTGTTGTCAGAAACATTGAAATACTTGAGGTATTGAAGTTTCTCCAAAGACATAGGAATGATTCCTGATATATTATTATGAGAAAGGTCTAGGTATTCCAAACCTATCATGTTGCTGACTGAGTCAGGTATAGATCCTTGTAACTTGTTGTGTCTCAAAGAAAGATGCACCAGATTTTGCAATCCTCCAATTTCTCTAGGAATTCCATTTGAGAATTGATTCATTGACAAATCCATCTGTATCACAACTTTTAGATTTCCAATTTCCGGAGGTAAAGAACCGATCATGTTGTTTGATGATAAGTCAAGCTCCATTAGATCTTTAAGATTTCCTAAGCTTGTTGGTATATTGGAACTCAATTTATTGGAAGCAAGATATATCAATCTAAGGGAAGTAACGTTCCCTAAACAATTAGGAAGAGATCCTGAAAGTTGATTTTGTGCCAAGTAAATTTCACCCAAATACTGCAATTTACAAATGTTATCTGCAATAAATCCTGTAAGATAGTTGTTACTCAAGTTGAAGCGCTGAATGTTTCTCAAGTTTCCAATCGATGTGGGAATTGATCCAACCAAGTTATTATGAGAAAGATCAAGGTCTAATAAGCTGCTTAAGTTTCCAACTTCATTTGGAATCTCGCCTTTGATGTTGCAATCATTGGCATAAAATGTTTCAAGAGATTTGGAGAAGTTCCCTACGGAGACCGGAAGCATGCCATTTAGAGGGTTCAAATATAGAATAAGATATTTTAAATTTCTGCAATTGGTTAAGGAAGTCAAGAAGCTTAATGAGGAGTCGCTGGTTAAATTATTTCCCCACAAGTTTAGAATTTGTAGATGAGTCAAAAGTCCAAGAGAATTGGGAATCAATCCTGTGAGTTTGTTTTGTGACAGATCTAGAATAGTAAGTTTGGAACAATTGGAGATAGAATGAGGAATAGTCCCAACATGATTGGTTAAGCCATGCAGATAAAGCTCTTCAATGTTGGGTAAGGTAGAACCTATGTTTGGTGGTAGAGTTCCTGATAGATTGTTGAGTGCTAGATCCATTACTCTCAACCCTGATATGTTGAACATCTCCATTGGAAGAGAGCCACTAAAACTATTATCCTGAAGATTAAGTTCCTCCAACTCAACGAGCTTTCTCATCTCTTCGGGTATTTCACCTGGAAACACATGAACGAAATAAAGAATACTAGTTAATTCAATACAGTATAAGTTACACTACTTTTTGCTATCACTTTGAATACGTACCAATAAATCTATTTTCGTAAAGATATAAAACTTGCATCTTGGTTAAGTTGCCAATCTCCCGTGGTAAGGATCCCTTGAGATTGTTCCTCCCTAGTGAAACACGTCGCAACGAGGACATATTGAATAAGGAGATCGGGATAGAGCCGGTAATCTGGTTCATTTCCATGCCTAATATCACCAAATTAACAAGATTTCCGATTTCTCGTGGAATTATCCCTTCATTAAATGTGTAATAAAAAAAATATATGAGGTAATTAAATACAATAGTACTAGCATTCATAAGATAAAACATATATACCTGTGAGATGGTTGGATCCAAGATACAATCTCTGCAAGTTACTCAATCTTCCAATTTCACTATATATTGGTCCATCAAACTCATTTTCGGATAGAGACAATATTTGAAGTTGGGAACAATTTGACAAACTTGTAGGCATATGACCATGAAGCTTGTTTCGTGATAGATGAAGCCTTTTGAGTATTGGGAGATGATTGCATAAATCATTTGGAAGATTTCCTGATAAGCTATTGTTTGAAAATGCAATGAATTCGATTCTAGAAATATTGAAAATTGTGAATGGTATAGAACCTGTAAGCTGATTATGTTCCATGAACAACAAATTCAGGTTGTGAAGATTGCCTATCTCTTCCGGGATGTTTCCTTGAAGTAAATTGGCAGATATTACTAAAGTCTCCAACCTTGAGGCATTCGAGAGTGACGGGGGAATGGAACCAGTGAAACTATTATTTCCAAGATTCAAAACTTGAAGTTGTTCTAAAAACCCAAACCAAGAAGGAATTTCCCCTCTTAATTTGTTGAAACTTAAACTAAGAAACTTAAGCCGACTCAAGCGTACCATTTCTTGAGGCAATTTTCCATGGAAATTGTTCCTTCTCAAGTCAAGAGAAACAAGAAATGTGAGGTTTCCAAAATCACGGGGAATCTTGCCTGTAAGAGCCATGTCAGAAAGATTCAAGGACTTCACTCGCTGGTGACGAGAACCACAAGTGACTCCAACCCAACGACAAACATTAATAGCGGGAGACCAACTTACACTCAAGAAGTGAAAGGGGTCGGAACTAATTTGGGATTTCAAAGAGAGAAGAGCTAATTGATCAGTGGTAGTGTTGGTTTGAGTTATAACATAGTGGAGCAACAAGAGTATTGTTAAGAGGAAAAATGTGAAAGCTTTCTCCATAAGTACAAATGTTAGAACCTGTTGTTTTGAGACTTTCAACAGCAATAAGATCTCATTTTAGGAGATTTTTCCATTCAATACCAATACAACCAAATCAACAATATGTATGAAAGGTTGGCAAAAAGTTGAAGTGGCAGACCAAGAAAAAAATATTACTAGTGTTTGACTTGGAAAGGAGTCACCACTAACTTCTATAATCATAATGTAAGGATGCTCAAGATAAAGTGTACAATTTCTTCAAGATATACTCTAATTAGTTACTTCAAGTTCGTGAAAGAATCCAAACCAAAAAGGAACCTCACCTATGAAGTTGTTCAAACTTAAATCAAGAAACTTGAGCCGATGTAAGTGTCATTTCTTGAGGCAAATTTCCCTGGAAATTGTTGTTTACTATTAGAGTGAGTTAAAGTCTCACATTGGTTAGGAAATAGAATGATGATCTATTTAATAGACTTGGGCAATCCTCCCCCTCTTGAGTTAGGCTCAGGTTCAAGGATTTCACTCGTTGGTGGGTCCAACCCAATGACAAACATAAATAGCGGGAGTCCAACTGTCATCCAAAAAGTGGAATGGGTCCGAAATGATTTGTGATTTCACAGGAACATTTCTAAAAAATTTCTTTTTAGGATTCATCCTGTTGTATCAATACTAATACCACCAAATCAACCAAGTCTTTCACATCTCAATGAGAATTGTAAAATATGGTGGCTAAAAATTCCTCTAATCACCCAAAGACATGGCAAGTAAACCAAGTCTTGCTTTATTTATTGCTTTGTAAATAGTCTTGCTTTCATATTCTCTAGAATTGTGTGATGAAAAGTAGTGTCACATTTACTAACTTATACTATACTGAAGATGATATTATTCTTTTTTTCTCAGGTAATAGCAACTCTCTAACTCTTATGCCAAACACCCTCAATAAATCTTGTTATTTGGTGACTCCAAACACATATGCTGATATATAGAAATTGAGGAATTAAATCAATCAGTTGACTCGTCACTGGTAAAATTGGTGACATGTGATCAGAAGGTGTGGAGATTGCCTTTTGTAGAAATACAGGGTAAGGACCCTTGTAGTTCGGTCCTTTCCTGAATCCCACACATAGCGGGAGCTTAGTGCACCGAATTGCTTTATATTGGCTTCAACAACAGCAATTTTCCATTTATATATCTTGGATATACAAACTGCTTGTGAAGAAAAAAGGTGACATACTTTAGTGGCCAAGATCACTGGAATGTCACAAGGAGAAAAAAACTATTGTCTTATATGCTCTTATCAAAGCAATTTTACAAAGCCATATATCCCTACTTACACTATCTCTGTGATTGATCCCCTAAAACAATGAAGAAGCAAATTGTGAGTTGTATTGCTAAGTTTTCTGGCTCGCATAGTTTGTTACGTCAGTTCCAAAAGGATGAGTTGTGTTGGAATTAATAAAGTTCAATGGAATTCATAATTGCATAAAAGGACTAGACGATTGTCGTACACCCTACTTGTTGGCTCGCTTTGAAAAATTCATCATCATCATATCATCATATATATATATATATATTATTATTATTATTATTATAAGTGGGAACAAAAAAGTTAAAAGTTGAATTATGGTTTTACCCCTACTATAAATTAAAATGTTATAAAAACATTTAATTATTTAATTTAAATATTAAATTGTATCGTTTTAATAAAAATGTTAATGACTTTTGCGCTTCCTTAGATTAATTCCTAATTAAAATATCTAATTTAATAATATTTATCATCTATAATCTATATTTATATTTAATTTATTCATCATATATATATAGGAAGCTTCCAAATCCAAAGTTGGATTACTATTTTACTCTTTACTAAATCAAAATTTGATTAAATATCTAATTAAATACTAATATTCTAATTACATCAATTTCCTTAAATATTATTATAAATTAAAAACTCTTACATCTTCTCCTAATTATTGAGTTTTAATTATTGTTCCTTTAACCTTCCAATTTTAATAATATTTATCACTGACTTTTGACATGCTCTGGACTCTGGAGTCTTTTTATAAAGTCCACATCGTCTCATTGTGGAGTCCTATCCCCATTTACATTTTTCCCTTAACATTTGCATTTCATCGTTTCATTTTCTTTATGTTTAAGTTTTATTTCATTGCTTTAGTTTTTTATTTTCACATGTAAAAAGACCATTCCAAGAAGTTATGAAAAAAATCGAGTACTAGCTATATTTTTCATATGTCTGCGTACTCTCAATTCCTCAGTTTTTTTTTATCAATTTTTGATGTTTTAAAGTATGAATATATGATATTCTTTTGGATTTTTTCTCAGCACCATCAACAAAAAGGTAAGATTTATTATTTTGTTTTGTTAGTTTAGTTGTCTTTATTGATTTATGAGATTTATGATTTTATTTTGTTTAGTTTTATTTTTTCACTAATTAATTATTGTTTGGCCTTCATTTGAGTTTGTGGCTAAAACATGTGATTGCCTTATTATTGTTATTGTTCTTTGGTTATGACATTATATATTTCCCTACTGATTAAGTTTTGAATTTTGTTTTTCAACTCAAAACAAGTTAAAAAATATATGAATCATTTAAAATTTGTTATTTGCAAAATAAGTTATGTACTAAGTATTCTGAAATAAATGTGTAACATACGTTTTTCATAGACTATATAATATTAATCAAATTATAGGTGAAACACATATATACAAATATAAAATATCATATATTTTATACTAAAAGTAATAAACAAACAAAGTTTAAAGTTGAATTACTAAAATAACTTTAAATTGTTAATAAACATTAATACCCTTTAAATTAATATACAATATACATATATTTGAAGAACCTTATTTATTTAATTTTAATTTATAAATTGTTTTTTTTCATTACTTATAAGCTATCTAAAAGACTTCATTATTACTCGAATTTTTCAATTGTTCTATTACTTATGTTGAGAAGCTCAAAAATCACTATCTTAATTATTCGAACTTTTCATAGTTGTAATAATGTTTTACTATTCTTTTTTCCTTTCAGATTCTTCATCAGTATCTCAATTTTCATTGTTTATTTTGAAGATTTTTGTTTCTGCTTATGTGTTATGTAGCCTTTTTTTTAATATATAATTTTACAATATAATCTTCATAACCTCTTTCTTATTTAACTCACTTCTTCTCTATCATCTTGTGTTTCAGGTATTTAATGAAGTATTACAACTGATAGCTTATTCTTTCATATTTTTAGATTTTGATTGCGGTATATAAATATTTTTCATATGCGATATTGTATTTTTCTTTTTATGTTCTGCAATCTTACTATACATTTATCTCCCCTTTTTTTTACTTATTTTTTGAAAAAAAGAATCACGAGTTTGGGTCAAATCAAAATTCATTTGACTTCTGATCGCATTTGGATTGATAATGATGGAATTCAACATATGTATCAATTTAATTTTTATTTTTCACCCATAATAGTTGATTTTATGGGATAAATACTTTTATTATATACATATATCTATATATGTTTGAGTATGTATTTATCTTTTAATTAGACTATTATATATGTCAATAAAGTAGCATCAAGTTTGCAAGATTTTCTAATCTCATGAACTTATAGTTGTTGCTCTGTTTTTTTTTTTTTCATTTTCTGTATGTTTTGATTTTTTTTTATTATAGAACAGAAAAAGTCCAATAATATGTACCATTTAAAATATATCATTTGCAATATAAAGTTTGTATTAAGTATTTTGGAATCAATGTGGAAAGCACGTTACCAGAAACTAGTATTATTATGAGTGGGAAGCCTCTAAGTGCAAAGTTGAATTACCATTTTGTCCCTATGTTAAATCAAAATGTTATAAAATATTTAATTAATTATAAAATATTAACTATTATGTTAAATTTGTTAGTGACTTTTGAAGTCCAAATAAGATGTTTTGAAAATTTATTTTGATTCAACATCAAGTACAATACGAGGCATCCTTTGAAGATGTGACTGTTAATATTATTTTTAAATTAACTCCTAAAAATATATCAATTAGTAGTCCCATTTACATCACAACAGAAAAACTGATATTGGAGGAATGAAGAGGCAGAAGTTACATATGGGGATAAAGGAAGTGGAAAGGCCAAGGGTTGTTTGGATCAATTTTGTGGCTTTATAGTCTTCTATTGTGGAAAACTCGATTCATTTTGATTAGTTTTTAATGACATTTCAAGATTTTCACTTTGTTATTTTAGATTTTGTTGCACTTGATTATTTGATGTGTTCCAAAGTCAAATGAATACTATGGCATCTGGAACATAACTAGCTCATCCATTATATATGAAATTTATATAGTACTGGTATGTTTTTCATCATTATAATTTAAATTTTTTCATCTAGATAAGTTAAGGAGTATTTATTTTACTTCATTTTTGTCTTTTCTTTGGTATTATTATGTGGGTATTGCAGGAAGCATTAGTTGTTTGGTGAAAGTGAACATTTCATATTTTAAATTTTTTGTTGCTACACTTTAAAAAGTCTAGCATATCATTAGTTTTAAGGCAACAAATATTCTTTATATATTATATATTCACTTAGAGATCATGGAATTGGAGTATCACAGTTATAGAGAGACAAAGTAAGAACCCCCAATTAGACACATTTTTTTATAAAAGAAATCAAATCAAATTATTTAATATTATTTATTTTTTAAGAAATAATATACTCATTAATACGACGGGTTACATGCGCTTTGCCAGAAACTAGTTATAAAAAAAATAAACTATATATATATATATATACTTTTAAAACTTATGGTATAAAATAAATTATAAAAAATTTATAGCAATAAATATTTCATTAAGGTTAAAATGAGAGATTTAACATCATATTTATTTTGAGGGCCTAAAACACTTGCTTTAGTGGCTTCCCCGTTCACCTGACACCAGAGGCGAACCCAAGATTTGAAAATTGGAGGTGCACCACTATCTTTTAGTTTTTTTTGTTATTGAAGGCAAAAAACATAGGAAATAAAAAAATGTTACCTCGAACCCACAAGCGTGATGGGTTACAAGTGCAACTTTAACCAACTCGCCTTGATGAATTTTGGGTTATAAAAGTGCACAATTATATATATAATCTTTAATATATAATTTGTTACGAAAAGTTACCGGGTGCACGTGCACCCTCACGGACCAATGTATGTCCGCCTCTGGCCGACAGTGACAATATATAATTACTCTTTTTTATATAGTAAATTAACTGAAGACTTCGAATATTTTTTTCTGTCTCAACACTCTCTTTCACTACACTAATCTCAATATAAACACGATATAATACTTTTCATCTTTTACCCTCTATGTTTTCTTGTATATAAAATTGTAACATCCGACATTTTGAAATAATTGAAGAGGCTTAGAATTTGAAATTTTCATTTTTGGAAAGAATTTTAAAGTTTTGGAAATTTGGCTAAGTATGGAAATCAGTGAATTTTTGGCCAACTTTGAGCAGTCATAACTCCTAGCTCAAGATGATTTAGGAGTAGTTCCAGTTATGGTTGCGAAGCTTGTGGAATGATCTTTCCAACGCCACTAAGTTTGCTCGATTCTGAGTTTGTATGAGTGAGTTATGCCCTTTGGAAGTTAGGCAGTTGGCAAGGGAATCCACCCGGAATTTTAAGGGCATTTTGGTCTTTTCACTAACCAATTCCTTTGGTTATATTAGTGTGTTAGGCTGATTTGTGGATCATTTTTTTATCTCATTTTAAAAGAGTAAGAGCTAGGGCTTGAGAGAAGAAGAAGAGAAGAAGAAGAGAAGAAGAGGAGAAGAAGAGAAGAAAGAGAAGATCAAGCAAGATAGTCGTGGAAATCGTCGGGGGTGATCCCTATTAGGTATGTGAACTTTTAGTGTTGGGTGATCCTTTCACCCCCACACACCAAACTCATTTTATTATTTGAGAAAAGATTGGATTGTTGTTGAAGTTGTTGAAGTTGTTAGTTGTTGTTCTTGTTAAAGTTTGTGGTTGTGTTGGTTGAAGTTTGTGGTTGTGTTGTTGAAGTATCTTGTTGGTTTGGTGTATGTTTCCGGTGGTGTTTTTGAGTTGGATCTATGGTATATTGAGGGTTTTAATGATTCTAAGTGATTTGGGGAAGAAACCATTCGATTTTAGGTGAAATAAGGTAAGAAAACGAGAAAATAAACTTGCTGAAATTTCTGGGTTGGGGGCCTGGCGCGACGCGCCTGCCAGAGCGCCCCAAACTCACCTTTGAAGTTTAGGGGCTGGCGCCCCGCGCCACCCATGGCGCCAAGGTCACTTGCCCCATCTAGTTGTCGTCGGTTGCCCCGTTTGAGTTCATTTAAAGTGTGCATTCACTCCCTTTCGATTCTAACTACTCTAAGCTACTTCTAAACACCTAAAAGTCATTCCTAACATGATCAAAATCTTGAATTCATAATTCAAAATTCAAGGTAGAGTTGAGAGTTATGTTTTGAGAATTCTTTCAAATATTCTAAGGAAATCCCTTTGAGTCTTTGTGAGGAGTCGTCTACAATTTCTAGTAACTTGTTTCAAGACTCGAGCAAGTGAGTAAGAAAATGAGAAGTGTCGTAAACATGAGATCATTACCCTTGAATCCATAATCCAATTCAAGGTGAGTTAGGATCCAATTCAAGTGAAGTTAGTTTCAAATTCAAGTGAAGTTAGTTTCCAAGTCAAGTGAAATTAGAAGTCAAGCTTAGAAGTTAAGTAAGTCCAAGCAAGTCTTCAAAGTTTTCAAGAGTCTTCATTGAACGTTTTAACTTCATTCTAAGGCTCAAGTTCCAAGTTAAGTATCGAGCTCCAAGTTAAGTAAAGAGTAAAGAGCATACAGTTTCAAGTCGAGTAAAGAGTATAGAGTTTCAAGTTAAGTCAAGAGTTTCCAGTTAAGTCAAGAGTTTCGAGTTAAGTCAAGAGTCAAGAGTCAAGTGCATTTCTCAAAAGTAATTAGGGAACTAAGTATTTCCCAAAGAAGTTTATAAGTGTTTTCACATTTAAGTTGAGAGGAAACTGATATTTCCAAAAGAGTTTTGAGAAGTTTGAGCATTATCTCTTTTATAAAGAAAGATGAGTTTTGCAAAAGAGTTTCTAAAATATGATTAGTATGACAAATCGAGTATCTCATCAATGTTTAAACAGTATGGTCTCTAATTATACCATCAATGTTTAAGCAGTATGAATATCCCGAGTCATCAATGATCATATTAAAAATATGGTTTTGATTTGTTTTTTTTAAAAAGAGTTTTCAAGTGCCTTCGGGCTAAGTTTTGAGTAATTATCTCAACTAAAGAAAGATGTGTTTAAAACACTTATGAGCTAAAGTATTTTTGGGAGTAGTCTTGAGCACCGAATTGGGGACACGAGTTCATATTAACTC
>JAJOOB010005956.1:0-34288 GCA_029582485.1 Solanum tarapatanum | reverse complement strand
TTTATATATATATATATATATATATATATATATATATATATATATATATAACTGGTATACATATATATATGTTATCTGGCGAGTGAGATTTGGAGAGGGTAACAAGAAGCAAGCAAGATTGGGAAAGGGATGAGAGAGACAAGTGAGAGAGTGCAGAGAGTAAATAAATGTGAATTGTATTTGTATATATGCCATATAATTGTATATGTATATGCATAAGAGAGTAGAGAGGCAAGAAAGAGGAAGAGAGCAGAGAGGCGAACGTAATTATAACTAAAATTAACCTGCAAGTGGTAATTAATGGAAACTATAGCTAAACTAACTAATTAACTAGTATATGTTTCATTATCCACGTAATTTCCCCTAATTAAAACTAGATACAATAGTCCGTGCAAGGATGAACCCAATATATGTTACTTTATCTGCCTCAATTTAAATATTTTGAATTGTTAATTATTGTGATTTATAGTACTTTTAAAAAAAATGTAAATATCAAATAATATATGTTATTCTTGTCCCAATTTTTATGTGAGCACGTATGAAATTTCGAGAGTCAACCAAATTTTTAATAGATTTTTTAATTTCTTTAATTTGTTAATTATTGTGATTTATAATACTATATTTTCGTAAATTTTAAATACATAACATATTTAAAAAAGAAAGTAAGACACATAAATTAAAACAAATAAGGTACTAAATATAAATAGAGGAAATTGAAGTAGAAGGAAAAATCGTAGAATTCTCTGACTGATCCTAGCAACTCAATATATGTTACTCCATTTGTCACAATTTATGTGACCATCTTCTCATTTTTATATAGTTAAAGTTGTTAAGTATTGTGATTTATCGTATTTTTTAATGTAATTTTAAAATAACATGTTACTCTATATGTCTCAATAAAATTTCTATAGTAAATGAATATTTTAATATGCTCTTAAAATATTTTAATTTGTTATTTTATTGAATTTATAGAGTAAAGTAATAACATCATAACAAAAGAAAGAGATAAGTGTCAAAAAACACGCCTAAACTATCTCCTTTTTTTTTTTTTCATACCCAAACTATTGGAAGTGTGAATTTCATACCTAAACTATCACGTAGGGGTCGTTTGGTACAAAGATTAATAATGCATAGATTAGTAATGCAGAAATTAATAGTGCATGGATTAGTAATGCAGAGATTATTTTTACCAAGTGTTTGATTCATTGTTTCCCTCCTCATCTTGTATTTGAATTAAAACTTTATAAAAAACTTTTTTTTCAATTATACCCTTGAATTATTATGCAATTGGGTTAAGGTAAATAATTGTCGGATAATATTATTTTTTATGGCCTTCTAACTAGCTATGAGAAGAACAATTTTATTGTCATCTTTGCCTTTTTTTCACTTAAATTATTTGAGGATAAATAATTGTCATCTTAGTAAATTATTCACTTACAAAATGTCACTTTTCAATTTTTAAAAAAAGAACTATCAACTTTAAAATTTAAAAGACGGTAAACGATAGTAAAATTGAATAAACCATCTACATCTACACATAAAAATTGCAAGTTGTAATTTTAATATGTATTCAATTTTATAAATTGTTCTAAATACAAATAATTAGAAAACCGCACAAACATATATATATATAATATAAATTATACCTTCAATTAAGATCACAAATGTCATATGGTGATATATCTGCCTTTTTTAATTAGTTAATGTTAAACAACTCACATTTCAAATATTGTATTAATTTGAATTGGATTTATTTAGTAACAAACAACTCTCTCTAAATAATTTGTAAGCTAATTTATTTAAATAAATTTATTAGTACAAATATAAAACATAAAATCAAGAAAATAAGTAAAATAATTAAAATGATTTGAGGGATATGTTTGTCTTTACATAGACTTATCCCATGGTATTATATTCTATGTATTATTAATACCTCCAAATGGAAGGTATTAGTAATACATCCTATAATACCATGTAGGATGGATTAGTTCTACATAAACCCAAATTCCTACCAAATATAGTACTAAATAATAGGGAAAATGGTCTGAAAAATACTTCAACTTTGACCGAAATTGCTGTTACGATAACAAACTTTATGGAGGACCTTTTACACCCCTACTATTTAATAGTGTATTTTATATATATATATGTGCCCACATGGACACATTACTATTTATAATGATGCAATATTTATGTGTCACGACCCAGACTGTCGTGATTGGCACCCACACTAACCCTCCGGTGGGAGAACCATTACTACAACCCGAACTAACAACTTAACCAAATACTACACATTTAAAGATACGGAAGCACGTTTAAATGACCAAAAGAAATACAGAGTTCCCATAAACTCCAAAGGTTTAAACAAATAACTTAACCCAACTAATGCGGAAGTCTTAACCCATAGAACATGAAAGTCATTGTACCAAAACTCTACTAACGACAAGTCTAAGAACAAGGGGTACAACCCTGAAACTAAACTAACACCTTTAACAAATAGTCTGAATCCGAAAATAGTGGACTTTTAAACAAGAGAGATCCATGGCAGCTAAGAACTGGCTCACCCTTGAATCCGGTCACGCTCAATAGCCACCTAGCTGAGGTTTATCAATAGCAGCCTGAAGATGCCCTGAACTCAACAAAGAACAAGCAAGTGCAGTATCAATACACAACCACAATCTTCCCTTTTCGGATTCTTTCCGCTTATTCTAGGTCTACAAACAATTAATATACGCAATGATCAATAATAAAAGGTCTAATTATCCGGATTATAACAAACCCAATAACCCAAGACCGAACCCATGATCCCAATATCCCAATTTAAGGCTTTTTCCCACCATTCAAACAGTTCCAAAACCCTTCCTCAACAATAATAACCCAAGAAACTAAGTTTTACAGATCGAAAAATGGATTCGGTGAGTGAAAACCTTTCCTTTGGCCTCAAGAATGGTGAAAAACTATCAAGAAAACCCTTGGGGTCATTCCTTAGCTCTCAAAGTCGAAAAGTACAGAACAAAATATTTTTGGGGTTTATTTTCGACTTAAATCACGATTGTCCTACCACAACGGTCCTCACCCTGCTATAGTGGCTCCGCCCTAGCGACTTGCACAAAAACATAGAGCTAAAATAAGAGTTTCAAACCCCCATTTCACAACACACCTTCATCTCATGACACTCAAAAAATACCCGTTCACGCTAAGATCAGTTTCAAGAGTTCTACTCACCCGAATTCAATTTCGTAAAGTCAAACGGGTTCCTTAACGTTTTAACTATCTAGTCATGTGATCAAAATCATAATTAGATCTCTCATTTGTTACCCGATTTCCCTTTACCTCACTGACTCCAATTTCCCAAGTTACAACTCAAAAGTTTTTCTGATCCAATTTTTTCTCCATTGGCTTTTCCCTAATGACGGAATCAAGTCGTTACAATAGATACCAGTTTATCCATCACTCTTCCCCGAGTGATCAACTAGGAAAGATTGGCTAAAGTAAAGGTAGAGTAGTATCTGAATCGACGAGCAACTGGGATACTTGTCTCACATATCCTTCTTACCGAATCTCATTTCCCCTAAGGGTTTCACATCACCAACCTTAAACCACCCAATTGAATACCTACACATCCTCACATGCAATGCCTCAATGAAGTTATCTCAATACTCGAGTGATAATGTCACGACCCAGACCATCGTGATTGGCACTCACACTAACCCTCCGGTGGAAGAACCACTACTACAATCCAAACCAAGCAACTAAACCAAAATACTAAAGCATTTAAGTTACGGCAGCAAGTTAAATAGCTAAAACTAAAGTTCCCATAAACTTCCAAAAGATCTAACGACTAAACAATGCGGAAAATACACCTAGAACCTGAAAGTCAATGTACCAAAACATCTAACAAGATCCATAAGTCTAACAAGAAGGGTTACAACCCCAACTAATGAACTAATAACTAACTAGAAAAGTCTAAGTCCGAAATGTGGACATAGACGAAAGGAGAACTCATGGCAGCCTGGAAGAACTAACTCACCCTTTTTCGATTGGTGATCACTGATCTTCTAAGCAAGGTCTGTCAATAGCCGCCTGAAGATGCCTTGTACTCAACAAAGAAAGAGCAAGCGCAATATCAGTTCACAACCACAGTGTACTGGTAGGATCACGCGGCTATCCCACAAAGTGCAACATACATAAGCCAATAAAACAATATAATCGCATACAGATATCAACATATACAAGATTATCAATATTTATGAATAAGATACAGTTTTACATTTCTCAAAATACATAATTATATCAATCATTGGTTCTCTCATGGAACCCAAACCCAAGCAGTTAGCATACCGGAACGTGGTACCCGATCCAATGATTATGCCGGTACATGGCAACCGATCCCATAATTATGTCAGAACATGGTAACCTATCCAAGTTAGTGTGTCGGAACGCAACACCCGATCCATTTAACAAGCCACAATCACAATCACAAAGTACATTCTCATAATCATACAATCAAGTAATGATTCATGGCATTCATCATTCATATATCCTCATTTACAATTAATGTGATCAATAATGTAACATTCGCATACATACATGTATCATAATGAAGCAAGAACAAACATACATCACACAATCATAGAATCACAACCATCACTTACCTCGAAACAAGCTTGAAACCCTAAAAAACTTGATCTTTCCCTTTCCGGATTCATTCCACTTGTTCTTGGTCTACAAACAATCAATACAATACGAGAATCAATAAACAACCACTAATTACCCCTATTACTAATAATTCTATCAACCCTAGATCATACCCATGATCCCAAGTACCCAAATTAAGGTTATTTCTTCCATAGATTCTAAATCAAAACCCTCCCTCATCGATAATTACACATTAGATTTCGTTCTACAGATTGAATAACGGATTCGGGGAGTCAAAATTTTGCCTTTAGCCTCAAGAATGGTGGAAAATCGACAAGAAAAGACCTGTGTTCGTTCCTTATCTCTCAAGGTAAAAAATTGCAGAATAAAACATTTTTGGGGTTTATTTACGACTTTAAGTCACGTCTGGCCCGTCATAAAGGTCCTCACCATACTATAGCGGCCCCGCCCTGGCAATTAAAATAACTGCCAAAGCGGCTTGAACGAAACAACGAGCTATTTTAATAATTCCAATACCCCATTTCACAACACGCCTTCAACCAACGACACTCAGAAACTACTTGTTCACGCTAAGATCAATTTTGAGAGATCTACTCACCTGAATTCAATTCTGTAAAGTCGTGCGGATTCCTTAACGACTTATCTATCTACTCATGTGATCAAAATCATAATTAGATCACCCAAATTCTACCAGATTTCTCTAGACTTTAATAACTCCAATTTGGTCCAAATCTGGACTAGGTTGAGAAATTCCAAATTACTGCGAAAAAGTTTTCCGACCCAAAATTTTTCTCCATTGGCTTTTCTATAACGACGAAACCCGATCGTTACAATAGATACCAATTTACCCACCACTCGTCCCCGAGTGACAAACTTAGGAAAAATAAGCTAAGAAGGAATGAAGTACTACCTGAATCGATGAACAATTGGGGATACTTGTCTCGCATGTCCCTCTCGGTTTCCCAAGTAGCTTCCTCAACTGAACGTTGCTTCCATTGAACTTTCACGGACTTAATCTCCTTTGTCCTCATCTTACGTACATCACGATCAACAATCGCAATCGGTTCTTCCTCATATTGGAGGTCTTTGTCTAACACAATTGAGTCCCATTTAATTATGTAATCCCTGTCACTATGATATCTCTTCAACATGGACACATGAAATACCGGATGAACACCTGATAGATTAGGAGGTAAAGCGAATCTATATGCTACCGCTCCTACACATTCAAGAACCTCAAAGGGACCAATGATCGCGGACTTATCTTGCCTTTCTTGCCAAATCTCATCACCCCTTTCATGGGTGATACCTTAAGAAGAACATTCTCACCAGTTTGAAACGACATGTCTCTTACCTTATGATCTGCTTACTTCTTCTGTCTAGCTTAGTTTGAATACTCCTCACCTTATCTTGAGTATCCTTCACTAAATCGACCCCCAAAGGTTTCACATCTCCAGCCTTAAACCATCCTATGGGTGATCTACATCCCCTCTCATAGAGTGCCTCAAATGGTGCCATATCTATGCTGGAGTGATAACTATTATTATAGGAGAACTCACACAAAGGTAGGAACTTATCCCAATGCCCTCCAAAATCAATCACACATGCCCTCAACATGTCGTTTAACACTTGAATAGTCCTTTCTGACTGCCCGTCTGTCTATGGATGGAAGGTTGTACTAAAAGTAAGTTGTGTGCCCAATTCATCATGTAATTTCCTCCACAACTTGGATGTGAATTGGGTATCACGATATGAGATGATAGAGAGAGGCACCCCATGCAACCTCATTATCTCTTTCACATAAAGCCAATTGTTCAGCATTATAATTTATTCTTATCGAAATAAAATGGGTTGACTTAGCCAATCTATAACCATTACCCAAATAGAATCAAACTTCCCCAAAGTCTTAGGAAGACCAACCATGAAATCTATGGCTATCCTTTCCCATTTCCATTCCGGAATTGGCATTCTTTGAAGCAAACATGTGGGCCTTTGGTGTTCATACTTCACTTGTTGACAATTTTGACACTTAACCACAAACTTCGTTATATCTTTCTTCATGCCTAACCACTAATAAATTCGCTTCAAATCTCGATACATCTTGGTCACACCCGGATGAATGGAATACGCGAACCATGAGATTCTATCAACAATTTCTGAATCAAGTCATCAACTCGAGGAACATAAATTCTTCCTTTAAAATTGAACACACCTTCTACATAAAAAGTGGTATCTTGTGCCTTACCACTCGTAGTCTTCTTCTTAAGTTCATTCAAATTCCCATCCTCAAATTGCTTGGCCTTAATCTCTTCAATGGATGTGGCCCTCACTTCAATGCTAGCTAATGCCTCACCTCTTTATGAGATGCCCAACTGCATGAACTTAGACTCTAAGGTCTGAATTTCCTTAGCCAAAGGTCACTTGGTTACACTTAAGCAAGCTAAACTACCCATACTCACCGTTTTTCGACTCACAATGTCTACCACTACATTAGCCTTACCCGTATGGTATTGAATGGTCACATCATAATCCTTGAGTTACTCCATCCACCTTCGCTGTCTCAAATTCAGATCCTTTTGAGTGAACACATGCTGCAAACTACGATGATCAGTAAATACCTCACACTTAACACCATAGAGGTAATGTCGCCAGATCTTAAGAGCAAACACTATCGTTGCCAACTCCAAATCATGTGTTGGGTAATTCCTCTCATGCACTTTCAATTGAAGCGATGCATAAGCTATAACATTCTTATCCTGCATCAACACAACACACAAAAGCATCACAATAAACAAAAAAAATCCTTATCTTCAACTGGTAATGCTAGAATAGGTGCGGTGGTCAAAAAAGTCTTGAGCTTTTGGAAGCTCTCCTTACATTTTTCAGTCCATTCAGGTGGTATCTCTTTTTTGGTCAAATTAGTCAAGTGAGTGGCAATAGAAGCAAAGTTCTTCACAAATCGACGATAATAGCTAACGAGCCCAACGAAACTCCTAACTTTCGTCACAGAGATAGGCCGAACCCAATTCGTAACCGCCTTAATCTTTTGGGGATCTACCATTACCCCTTCTTTTGAAACTACATGTCCCAAAAATGCAACCGAAGTAATCCAAAATTCACACTTAGAGAATTTAGCATACAACCTTTGTTTCCCAAGAACACCCAGAACAATACGAAGATGGTCGGCATGTTCTTCCTCACTTTTCGAATAGACCAAAATATCATCAATAAAGACTATGGCGAATGAATCAAGAAATGGCTTGAACACCCCACTCATTAAACTCATAAAAGTTGCAGGCGCATTAGTCAAACCAAAAGACATAACTAGAAACTTGTAGTGCCCATAGCGGGTTTTAAACGCCATATTGGGCACATCCTCAGGCCTAATTTTCAACTGGTGGTAGCCAGACCTTAGATCAATCTTGGAGAAAACTGATGCATCTTGAAATTGGTCAAAAAGATCATCTATTCGAGGCAAAGGATACTTGTTTCGAATAGTGACCCTATTCAATTGCCGATAATCTATACATATTCTCATACTACCATTTTTTTTCTTAACAAACAAAATTGGCGCACCCCATGGGGAAGCACTAGGACAAATAAATCCCTTATCAAGAAGCTTTTGGATTTGAGCATTAAGCTCTCTTAACTCTATCAGAGCCATACAATATGGAGGGATAGATATAGGGCGGGTACTAGGTTCTAAATCAAAGTAGAAGTCTATATCTCTATCCGGAGGCATACCAGACAAGTCTTTAGGAAACACTTCTCTAAATTCTGACACCACAGGAATAGACTAAATAGATGGAGTCTTAACCTCAACATCCCTAATATGAGCCAAATAAGCCAAACATCCCTGCCTTACTAATTTCCTAGCCCGAATGGAGGATATGATCTTAGCTTGCTTAGGCTTGTACACACCTTCCCACTCTAATTTTTCCCTTTCTGGAATTTCTAGAGTTACAGACTTAGTATTACAATTAAGCACATCATAATAGGGGGACAACCAAGTCATGCCTAAGATTATATCAAAGTCAGTCATATCCAAAATCACCAAATCAGCCCAAGTCTGAAAACTCATAAACAAAATAGGATAAACACGATAGACATGGGTGACTATGATAGACTTTCCAACTGGGGTAGAAACATGGATGGGGGGCCTCAAGTATATCACAAATCATAGCAAATTTTGAGGCAAATAGCATGGATACATAAGAATAAGTAGAACCCGGATCAAACAACACATTGGCCATCCGGTTACAGACAATAATAGTACTTGTGATCGCTTCGTCAGATGCCTCTGCCTTATTATTGCCCGAAAAGGCATAACACTGAGCCCTATCATCTTGACGAGCTACTTCCCTGCCTGGTTGCACGTTACCCTTGCCTCCGTTACCATTTCCTCTACCTCAACGGCCTCGCTGATTACCTCCTCGCCCACCTTATGGACGCCCTCGACCATTATTAACATTTCCCGTGGGTACCACTGCTCTAGTTTGTTGCTACATGAACTTCATCATACGTGGGTGGGGATAATATCTCCTCATATGCCCAGGTTCTCCACAATTATAGCAAGTACGATCAAAAGATGGCCTACTGCCCGCCGAAGGTGCGACTCCCTGACTATCTTGAATCAAATTATGAGGTGGATTTCCCAAGTAATTACCTGTAGAGGCGGGCATAACGAACTCAATTAGCTTAGCTGTAAGCGTTGGCCTTTCGGATCCCCTGGAGTAAGAACCTTGAAAGTTACCCGAGTTCTTGGCCCTTTTAGCCAATGCCTTAGCCTGACCGTGTCGCTTCACCCCCTCCACTTTCTTCACAAAGTTTGTTACCTCATTAAAGCTCCTCCCTGCAAAGGTCATATGAACAGATAATACCTGTAACTCAGCATTTAGTCCTCTAATAAATAAATGGATCCTCTCCTCCTCAATAGTCACCAATTGAGTAGCATATCTAGACAAAGCATGGAACTTGGCCTCATAAGCGGCCACATACATACCACCTTGCTCCAAAGCCATGAACTCATCCTTCTTACGATCCCTCAAAGTCCTAGGCATATATTTCTTCAATAACAGAGCATGAAACTGGGTCCAAGTAAGTGGAGGTAAAACTGAAGATTTGCATTCCATATAAGCTCTCTGCCACTGCTTAGCCTCACCTTGAAGCCGAAAAGTCACGAACTCAATCCCATGCTGATGGACAATTCCTAACTTATGAAGCCTCTCATAGCATTCTAAGATAAACTCATAAACATCCTTACTCTCAGAACCAAGAAATGCAGGAGGCTTTAGCTTCAAAAACCTAGTCAACATTTCATGCTCATTACCAGTCATAACAGAACCCAGCAAAAGATGGAAGAAATATGAGGATTAGCGGGGGCTTGAGTTGCTTGACATGATCTGTTGAGCTAACACTAGGTCTATGAGAGGAACACCGGTAGTCTCAGCTTGCACCTCTTCCTCTTATCCAACCTCCTCAACATTTTCAACCTCAACATTCTCTTCTATCTCTTCATGATATACGGGAAGGGCCTCATTTTGGGGAGCATTTTCGATCGGTACCCCATCTCTAGTAGGCGCCACTCTTCCTCGGCCTCTACCTCTAGTTCTTCCTTTACCCATGCCTCAACCGCGACCTCTCGCTACAGATTTTTCAGCTAGAGCATTGACGGGAGCTACAGGCCTGACGTCATTGAATCTAGTGTTAACCATATGCGGACAAAAGAGTGAAGGAGGATATTTACAAATTTGAATTGCCAGATACCAATTGTATCAAGTTATAGCACAAAAGGAGACAAAAGAAGACAGAGAGATTTCCTAAAGTGCTATAATCTCTCGAAGAAAAGTACAGACGTCTTCGTACCATTTCGCAAAACTCCACTAGACTCGTCTTGGAACATCGAGATCAATGAACCTAGGCTCTGATACCTACTTTGTCACGACCCAGACTGTCGTGATTGGCACCCACACTAACCCTCCGATAGGAAAACCACTACTACAACCCAAACCAAGCAACTAAACCAAAATACTAAAGCATTTAAGTTACGGCAGCAAGTTAAATAGCTAAAACTGAAGTTCCCATAAACTTCCAAAAGATCTAAAGACTAAACAATGCGGAAAATACACCTAGAACCTGAAAGTCAATGTACCAAAACATCTAACAAGATTCATAAGTCTAACAAGAAGGATTACAACCCCAACTAATGAACTAATAACTAACTAGAAAAGTCTCAGTCCAAAATGTGGACATAGATGATAGGAGAACTCATGGCAGCCTGGAAGAACTAACTCACCCTTGAATTCGATTGGCGATCACTGATCTTCTAAGCGAGGTCTGTCAATAGCCGCCTAAAGATGCCTTGTACTCAACAAAGAAAGAGCAAGTGTAATATCAGTACACAACCACAATGTACTGGTAGGATCACGCGGCTATCCCACTAAGTGCAACATACATAAGCCAATACAACAATATAATCACATGCATATATCGAACATATACACGATTATCAACATTTACAAAGAAGATACAATTTTACATTTCTCAAGATACACAATTATATCAAATCATTGGTTCTCTCATGGAATCCAAACCCAAACAGTTAGCATACCGGAACGTGGTACCCGATCAAATTATTATATCGGTACGTGGCAACCGATCCCATAATTATGCCACAACGTGGAAACCGATGCAAGTTAATGTGTCGGAACGCAACACCCGATCCGTTCAACAAGCCACAATCACAATCACAAAGTACATTTTCATAATCATACAATCAAGTAATCATTCATGGCATTCATCATTCATATATCCTCATTTACAATTAATGTGATCAATAATGCAACATTCACATACATATATGTATCACAATGAAGCAAGAACAAACATACATCACACAATCATAGAATCACAATAATCACATACCTCGAAACAAGCTTGAAACCCTAAGAAATTTGATCCTTCCCTTTCTGAATTCGTTCTGCTTGTTCTTGGTCTACAACCAATCAATACAATGCGGGAATCAATAAACAACCACTAATTACCCAGATTAATAACAATTTTATCAACCCTAGATCATACCCATGATTTCAAGTACCCAAATTAGGGTTGTTTCCACCATAACTTCTTGATCAAAACCCTCTCTCATCGATAATTACTCATTATATTACGTTCTACGAATCGAAAAATGGATTCGGAGAGTAAAAATCTTGCCTTTAGCCTCAAGAATAGTGAAAAATCGTCAAGAAAAGACCTAGGTTCGTTCCTTATCTCTCAAGGTAAAAAATTGCAGAATAAAACATTTTTGTGGTTTATTTACGACTTTAAGTCGCGTCTAGCCCGCTACAGCGGTCCCCACCCCGCTACAACGTCCCTGCCCTGGCGACCAAAATATCTGCCAAAGCGATTTGCACGAAACAGTGAACTATTTTAATATTTCCAATTCCCCTATTTCACAACACACCTTCAACCAACGACACTCAGAAACTACCCGTTCACGCCAAAATCAATTTCGGGAGTTCTACTCACCCGAATTCAATTCCGTAAAGTCGTACGAATTTCTTAACGACTTATCTATCTACTTATTTGATCAAAATCATAATTATATCACCCAATTTCTACCAGATTTCTCTAGACTTTAATGACTCTGATTTCGTTCAAATCTGGTCTAGGTTGAGAAATTCCAAGTCACTACGAAAAAGTTTTCCGACCCAAAAATTTTCCCCGTTAGCTTTTCTACAACGACGGAACCCGGTCGTTACAGATATTGTTGTATGTAAACTTAAATAATAACAAAAACGATTCCTAACAACCACCAATGTTGATCGTACACAAGTTTGCAACATCTTATCAAGGACCTTGACACAATCATCCGGATGAATCCCTTAGCACTTAAGCAAGATAAAATCCCAAATCAATACTCCCTACAATTAGAAGTGAACCTGAACCGACCAACACACACTCATAATAACCAAACAATCATAGTTCTTAACAACATCTACATCTCCCAACATAAATTATCATGAGCTTAGGTTACAAAACTTTAGTCTTTAGACATCAGATACTTAATGAGGGATATATCCAAGCATACAAACCCTCTAACAACACTATCGAAATGCTAGATTTAGTAATTATAGAGTACCTCTTAAGAACAGTAGAATTGGATTCAATGATCCCCACATTCTACCACATATAATCGATACATGACCTCGACGACAAGATAAAATATTAGATTGTCGGACAATCATAAATACGCATGGTAGCTCTTCTATAAATTCTCATAAGCAAGGTGGTACATGGAGAACCACTAAAATACTTTAACAACTCCAAGACAACACTAATTATGTCATTTGAAATAATCAAATCTTCCCATATTCCCACTCAATCAAGAGAACATCGCAGGATTTGGTACCCCTGATCCACCACTAGGGATCCACCCACAAAAGAGAAATAACACGAGAGCATAGCTAGTGAATTATACTCACAATACCATCAACCATCAAAAGTAGGCTTGTGCAACATTCGGGTCAAACCATTAACCCGAACTGATTTTCTGTTTATTCGGCTAACGGGTCAGGGTATTGGGTTATTGGGTTGAGGGTCGGTTTACTAATTCATATTATTGGATTAACGGGTCGGGGCTCGGGTTGGGAAGAAAAAAATTTGGGATACCCGATGTCACGCCCAAAATCCCATTAAGGCGGACCGGCACTCGTTACCGAGAAGGCTCAAGAGGACCAACCTGTAATCATGCTCTATCTATGAACATTTTAAGGTGCTGCCATAGTGGATAACATGTTTTCATGAAAGTAGACAGTATTAACAAGCCAAAAGAAGGTGCACATGACTTGACCGTTGGGACCATGATGTCTAAGACATGAGGCACAACCACACTTCACTATACATAGTCCACAAAGCCTCTAAATGATAAAACATTATGTGGTTAAGGTTGGGATAGGCCCCGCCTTACACTCAGCTACTATACAATACCAAAATACATGCTATAGACTCGAAAAGCCCCGAATCAACCTGGAGCTCACTAATAGCCACTGGATGTCTTGTACTCCTACTGGGGAGATTTACTAGCTCCTGTACCTGCAACATGAATTGCAGGTCCCCCGAGAGAGACGTCAGTACGGGAGAATGTACTGAGTATGTAAGGCATAAAGTACTATATGTGAAATAAGAACTCAAATGAAATCATATACTAATGTAAGGATACAAGATCACCTTTTCTCATATTATGGAATCATGTACTTTACATTTTTTTCTTTACTTTATCATTCTTTACTTTACACTCTGTGTACAACATATAATACAAATGACCAGCTGATCAGTGGTAGACATATAAATCGGGATCGACCCATGCTAGGCTTTCCTTTAACCCCTGGGATACCACCCGTAATATTGGGATCGACCCATGCTAGGTGATTCTACCACCCCTGGGATACCACCCATCAATAAGCAGCTTCATTTAATATCTTTCCATTAACATTTGAGATGATTCTTTTGGTGGTCATAACATTTTTGAGTTGTGGGACGATGTAGTCAACAACTGACGTGTAATAATCATATAATGCACGAACAACAACGTAGAGAGTAGTTACACAATTAGTGAAATGCATAGGAGCTGAAATAACATATGGACCTTATTTAGTTAAAAGGATAAATCATGCAGGGTATTCAATGTATATGTACAGATTTGACAATGAACATGTATTGGAACATGCATACATGTTAAAGAGTGAGAACAAGGTCATAAGTCGTGTTGGAGCTGGTAGGCTACCTCTATGTGTCGAGGACGAGTCTAAATTTCATGCCAATTAGTAGGAAATCGAAAAGCCTTACATACCTTGTTATACCACCTTGTAGTTACCTTGAAGTACCTTCCTTTCTTTTCAAATACTTATCTACAATAGAGTAGGTGATAAACTAGTATTAGTAGTTACTAAACATGCTTAAGCAGTCCAATCTCACTCAACAATAATGGTGGGGCAGCAAACCCGTAATTACCAAACTGAGGGTGCTCTTTCTGTTGACATCCAATTTTGACCCTCATTTTTATTAATTTATTATTTTCGAGCTTCTAATTTGATAACATATAAAATAATCCTTTTTCACAACTATTTTTACTATTACGACTATTTATCTATTAAAATTATTAGTTTTATTATCGAAATTACTAATATTACTATTTATACCTCTTTTCCTTAAATAATCGATTGTCGTCAGTTTATTTCAAGTTTCATATTTTATTGAATTAATTATAAGTCAATATTCTTGTATCTTTATTTTATGTAAGCGTAAAAAGTCGTAATATTAATAGTTTTGTCTTACTATATATTATATTAGTTACCAAGTTAGAAGCCATAAATAATTTAAAAGAAGAAGGAAAAGGCCCACAATTCAGGCTAGCATTTCATCCCATTTGCTACACTAAAATCTGTCCAAAAGAAGCCCAAAATTCGGTCCAAAGCCTCCAAAAGAGACCAAAACGTTTCAGCCTTTGTTTTATATTAAAATGTCCAAAAATAGCCCAAAAGCCAATTTTTTGGCCCAAATTTCAACCTAATATTGAGAAAGCAGCAACTGCCTTATCTCTCTTCTTCCCTCCCATTTCAGAAAAAACAACAAGGTCTGTCAATGGCTGACAGAGCTCAACTACTCCATTTTCGTGATATATGCATATCAATCGCGTGAAGGCTACTATGTTCAACTACTCACGTCATTCAAGTTTGAACGGTTATCTTGACCAAGTTCAAAAATCTGAAATTTTCAAAATCCCTCCCAAATCACAGCCCTAGCTCTAAATTGCCTATAAATACTCGCATTCAGCCCTATAAGAAGGGGAAATTTTTTTCGACCTCTAGAACAGACGTTCATTTTGTTTAAGTTTTTTTTTCCATTGCGCCAGAGTACTGATAGCTACTGTTTTGTTCTAAAATATGGCCTTTATATTCTCTCTCGATCTTGGACGAAGCTCTATTTCTGAAGCTTATTCGGGTTCGTTGTTGTTCGAAGTTTGACCTTGGATCGAAGCACCCTTGTTCACTGCCCTATAGCAGGTAAATTCACTCCCTGTTCTTTCTGTTTTCTTTGTTACTATATTAAAATGTTACATATGTCGTAGTAATCTCTGCTCATTTTAGCTATAATAGAATAACGTTTCAGATGTGTTTCGGCTTATTCAAGACTCGTAATAATCAAAAGTCCTCTTTCTTTCATGTTCAACCATCTTGTAGTTTAAAGAAATGATTTCTTTTTGTGCTTAAATCTTCATTTTAAGTCAAGTTAGTGTTGTACGATTTAATGCCCTCTTATGTCTTTACTTGGTAACCAATCTTAAAGTTCTATCGCAAGCTACTCATTTCCTAGGAAGTAATTGCAAGCATACTGGATGTAGTTTTCCATTATATATTATATGAATTTTTGCTAAGCTTATTCCCTGTTATATTTCCCTTAGCAGACATGTATGTATTATGTATGTGTTCCTTTTCAGATTGTATGTAACGGCATATTGAAATCTCAAATCTTGTTTGATGTGATATCTCTTTAGATAATGATAATCTCCTTATAGTTAATATTAATGGGTTGATTTCATATCTTATTAGAAAGATAAATCATGTTTAGTAAATAATTCTATTTAGTTTAGCCATAATGGCAATGAATTATTTTTGAGATTGGTATAGCTCTTAAGCTCTGTTTCTTGGCGTATTAGACAACTTGATAATATTACTTGAAATCAGTTTTCTTGTTAGTTAATGTCCCTCTGACGTCTTTTGTATGATGAAATTTTTTTTAGCTTGTGTTTTTTTCTTACTTTAAAAGTATGCTAAAAAGAGTTGATAATTGTTGTTGATTATTTTTTAGAAATGATATGCAGGTTATTCTTAATTTGCTTTATGTCTTTATTTTATTTATTTATTTTTGTTAGAGCAAGAAAGATCATGATCCTTGGCATGTTATCTAAGATTCCTATATTATCTCTATGTGTACAAAATATAGATTTTAAATCCTTTTGCTTAATTCATTAGTTAGTACAGTTGGATGTTTTGATTTTCTTCCAAGTGTTTCGTAAGGGCTACTTAAAATGTCTTAATATCTTAGTTTGAGTTTTTCCGTTTAGCATTAGCATGCTTTATATGTTAAATATTATATTTGATGTATGATGTTACTTAATTAGTACTATCTATTTTTATAATATCGCTTAAAGTCGAATGTCTTACTAATTCATTTTATCTTCTCTTTATTTGCATGAATACTTTGGAACAAAAATGGAGTCCTGATTAAGGACTCTCGCAAAATCGAGTCTCATAGACTCAACATTATCCTCACACCCGCATATGGAGTCTTCACTACCTCTTTGGACCATTCGAAATTGCAAGCAAAACAAGTGGTCCTATCTTGGAGTCACTTATGGCTACTTACATTTTGCATTATTTGTTTACGCGTTTTTCTTTACATGTCATCCTTGTTTGTGTGATTTAGATATTTCTAGTTTGGATTCATAATAGTTGACTTAACATAGATGTTTGAGTGTGGGTATCTTTAGCTAGAAACAAACATTTATTAATCGTTTTACCTTTTATAAACTTCATTTGGCAAACCTTTTTTTAAAAACACTTCTTTTGCACCACATTAAACTCACTAATTTATTAAGTTTTGTTCAAACTTGGCAATATCCTTCAAAGAAAAAATATTTTGTTCTAAACTCTTATTTTTCTTAAACTTTTTCTAAAGGGAGCATCTTGTCGGTTAATGAGCAAATGTTTATTTTTTTTTAATTACCTTTTTTAGCCATGGATTTGTCTAAATTGATCTAAAGAAATTACTCTTTTTTAAATCTTTTTCATTCTAATAAATTGCAAAAGCGCTTTTAAAATAAAAAATATATTCCAACTTGGTTATTCATTCACTTAATATTTAAAACTCATATCTTTCTTTTAAAATTAATTAACCTAAGTTTGGTCGGTTAACCGTCTTTAACGGATCTTAAAGGATGTCTTACCCCTTCTCTTTAGGATAATTAGAACCCTTACCTAGAATCTTAAATTAGTAGACCATTTAATTGAAGTCATTTTAGTATTACTTAGTTAATAATTTAGGTATCCTAATTTATCTTTTAAAAGAATTAGGTGGCGACTTCTTAAGTTAATTAATTTGGAAATCACCAATATGTTGTACACTAATTTGACCTTGGTTAAAATGGGGTATAACACTTTCAATCCCCGCCTTCTTTTATTGCATTTAAACACTACACAGCTATATTTCAATATCAACAATTTACACCCTTTCCAGATATCAACCAAGATGTCCCCAATATGTTTATACATCAACCTGTCCCAAAAACAGTCCCAACAATCCAACATACAATAAAGGACGTGAAACCATAGTTTCCCATCATCATCCCACGAGTTCTTATCAACAATACACTTAAAATATCATACTTAGACTTGTGCCTAAGGAAGACAAAGATAGGGCAGTCACTTTACCTTAATTCTTATAACTCATTTTTCTTTTAATTTTAACTCTTCAATAACTTGAGCTTCCCTTGCAAGGGCTTGGGTTTATCCAAGAACCCTAGAAAACTTGTGGCTGCTGCTATGCTTTGAAAGAGAGAGGAGAAGCTTAGAGAGAAATTTGATTTTTATCTATTCTTAAAAGTGAGGAAATGGCCAGCAACTTGGGGATTATAAAGGTCTTACTTTTCCCCACCTCTTAAGTTTTAACATCAGCCACTAATTTGTCAAATTGATCCAAGTAGGTGATGCATCTGCTTGGAATTATATATACACAAAATGGGCCCTTTATGTACTCATCTTGGGATGCAATCTTTCCCCTTTCTAATATTAAACCATGGGCCAAAATTATACCCTTAATTTGGGCCTTAGTCTTTATTGGGCTTAAGTAGTTGGACTTGGACAGATTGGTGTAAGGCCACATCTCCATTCCATTTTCCTTTTTATTTAATTTGGACCTCAAGTGATCCCACTAATGCATGAAGTAATCTTCCCCATCTACCTAGCCCATTTGAGCTAAGCAAGTAGGTGACACCTGCTAGCTTTATAAAGTCCAACAAGCACCTCAATTCTTTTATTCATTTTCCGAGCGTAATCTCCTTAGTTTAACTCAAAACTTATATACACTTGATCACCTTAACTTTTAGACTTACATATAGCCCTTCGATCCAGAATTTAAATACTTCTAAAATTTGACGTTCACTCGATCGTACAATATTGCAATGTACGGGAGTTACCTTTATAGCTTCTTTATTGTCACCATTCATCTAGGAAATCAAGTTCATTAATTATACCACCAAGCTAAATCAAGTTCCATATATGTAGGACTTGTACATGTAAAATACGGGGTGTTACACCCGATACCCCGATAAGACCCCTAATTATTATTCCTAATTTTCTATTTTCCAATTCTAAGTTAGGACTTACGGTTTTTACTTTTTACGACTATTTTTTTTACTCTTGACTCTTCAGTTCTCACCATCGGGAATCGGCAGCCGCTACTGCTCTCTTTTTCCAAAGTTCAAACTCCGACGAGGCGTTGTGCCACTGCTTGACGTCTAGCGATGCGACAATCCGACAACTGCTCCAGTCACTCAGGCGAGGACATGAGGTAACGACGACAACTCAATGTCTCAACGAGTCACAATTTTATTGATTCATTGTGCTGATTTTTTGGGATTCTTTGAGTCTTGAGTAATTACATATTGTGGGTTTGTTATGTGATAAGGGGATCGATTGTATTCATCTTTGGATTTGATTTGACTTTTGTTTCTCTAATTATGAATACAAAAGTGATTTTCAAGGAAGCTCTCTATAAATTTGAGAAAAATGTGATTTTTTTCTGGTCAGACAGAGGAAGAATGATAAAGTAGAAAGGTCTTTCTGTCTTCCTTTTGTTAAGTATGAGTTTAAAAGTTGATATATTTTGAGCTCTAAGTTATTGTTGAATCATATACTTAAAGTTGAAATAGTTTAGTCGACGTTACTTAAAATGTGTTACTTATTACTATTCACACAATACTAGTACTGCCTTCTTAAGAAAGCATGTTAAGCGTTGTTTGGAAAATAGGAACCAGAATCGTCAACTCTCAAGGATTGATGACTAGTTATTATTTTGTTTACTTGAACGTGAACTTTTAGTACTATGTTTGGACTTAATTTTCAGGTTGTGTGACTGCTATTTTGAATTTTTGAAATTCTGTTTGTGCCTGTGTGAGCTGTGGCAAGCTAGCAGTGACTTTATGTTGTGCTGCATTTTGACTTCTGCAATGTTGCTGCCTTGCAGCTTGTAGTGCTGCTATTTTATTCTGTTATTTTAATATGATATTTCATATTTGTGTTAAAAAGTTTATTCAACTGTTGTTGTGTTGAGTGTTAAGGTTGCTTCATCGACCTCTTACAAAAATAGTTCAATAAACGGTTATTTTATATCTTTTTGCAGTTTTTGGTGAAAGTATCATGGCTGAAAATATAATAATTGATAAGGTTGTTGGTGAAAGTGGAGCTTCTAATTCAAATGCAATAGGTCAAAGTCAAACTGTTGAGTCCCAAGTAAAGAAAGGAAGGAAAAAAAGATCTCGTGCGTGGGATCATTTTTCTCGTAAAACTGATTCTGATGGAAGTAAAAATGGTGTTTGCAATTACTGTAAGAGCGAGTATTTTGTTGACACAAAAGAACATGGTACGACGTCAATGCTTACTCATATAGCCAAATGCCCAAAAAAGCCTTATAATATTGATATTAAACAATCAAAGTTAGCATTTCAACCAATGATAAGGGGTAATAAGGGTGATGTAGTTGTTGTTCCATGGAAATTTGACCAGGAAGAGTGTAGAAAGGCCTTGTGTCGTATGGTAATTATTGATGAACTTTCTTTCAGATTTGTTGAAAATGAAGGTTTTAAACAATTTATGAAAGTAGCACAACCTTTTTTCCATATACCTTCCCGTACCACTGTGACTCGTGATTGTTTTGATCTTTTTTATGAAGAAAAACATAAGTTGATGGCTATTTTTAAGGAAACACAACAAAGGGTGTCTTTAACCACGGATACTTAGACTTCCATTCAAAGAATCAATCATATGGTCATTATTGTTCATTGGATTGATAAGAATTGGACTTTGCATAAACGAATTATCAATTTTTGTCCAATATCTAGTCATAGAGGTGAAGATCTTGGAAAGTCTATTAGTAAGTGCTTATATGGTGGGGATTGCATCGAATTTTCACTGTTACAGTTAATAATGCTGGTTCAAATAGTGTGGCAATAACTGAGTTGTCTAAGCAACTAACTAAATGGGGGACCAACCTAATGGGTGGTAGTCACCTTCATATAAGGTGTATGGCTCATATTGTAAATCTTATTGTTCATGACGGTACAAAAGAAGCAAATGTGTGTATTAACCGGGTTAGGCAAGCAGTGAGATACATCAGGCAATCTCCTGCTAGGTGGAAAAAGTTTCAAAAATGTTGTGAAAATGAAAATCTTGCTAACAAGTCTTCATGCTTGGATGTTCCTACAAGGTGGAATTCCACCTACATGATATTGAATCGGGTTATTGATTATGAAGGGGCAATTGTAGAGTGTGCCGATCGTGATATTGGCTTGGCACTACATCTTAAGTTTGTTGATATTGTGGATAAAAATTCTACAGGTACACTTTTGAGTAGTGATTGGGAGGGCGCAAAGAGAATTACAAAATTTCTTGAAATATTTTTTAATCTTACTTTGAAGATATCTGGATCACGATATGTTACATCAAATCTTCATTTTTCTTGAAATTTGTCAAGTTGGTGTTTACTTGAATCAATTGATATCAAATGAAGATCATGTTTTGGCTAAAATGGCAGAAAATATGAAAGAGAAATTTGACAAATATTGAGGTGATACTGAAAAAATGAATAAGATGGTTTTCATACCATGTGTTTTGGATCTTCGTCACAAATTTAGCACTCTTGGCTTTGCACTTAAGAAGATGTTTGGAGAAAAGGGGGTTGCTGTAAAAATTGGTGTGCGAACGTACATGGAATCTTTGTTTAATGAGTATACAAAGCCTATTTCAAAAGATAAAAATGGCCAATGTTCTTCAACTAAGGTGGATACTTCTGATTCAAGGTTTGTTGATTCAAGATCCGTAGGAGGCTTGGGAAATTTTTTCGAAGAATTACAAAAACATACATCTGAAAGGGGAGGAGCAAGTTCAAAGTAAAAATTATTTAAATATCTTGATGAAGAAATTGAAGTTGGAAAATCAGATTTTAATGTATTGCTTTGGTGGAAAGTTAACTCACCTAGATTTCCACTTCTTTCTGAGATGGCTCGAGATGTGTTGGCGATTCTCGTTTCAAGTATGGCGTTTGAATGTGCTTTTAGTACTGGAGGGCGCATACTTGATTCATTTAGGAGTTCATTAACTCCTAAATTGGTACAAGCTCTAGTGTGCCTTCAAGATTGGCTTCGGAGTGAGCCACAACCCATAAGTATTGAGGAAGATTTAGATTTTCTTGAGCAACTTGAAGAAGGTAAGAAAAGAACCTCATTGATGTAAAATTGTGAATAGTTTATTTAATATTTTTATTGTTTAAGCCTTGAGCCTTGACTTGTTATCGTATTTCTCTTTAGATTTGGCTAAACTTGGAAAAGAACTTTGCATTGATGACATGTAAAATTGGAGGTTTCCTTCACTAACTCTACTAAAGGAGAAGGAAGGTAGATGTCTTACTATTGAGGTGGATTTTTATATACATGTGTTATCTTGTCTTTATGTCTGATTTATGATTGACTTCTCTTTTCTGATGACTAATGAGTGTGTTAAATTACGGTTAATACAAATACTTGTGCAAAACAAGCTCCCTGTAGAACTTGGTGCTCTTTATCAGTTTATCTTGACTTTTCTTTCATTTTTAGCCATCAAAACATCTAATACTTTCTCTATTTCTTTGTCAATCAGATTTCATCATGCCTCGACTTCATGGTTCTAATGCTCGATCATATGTTTGGAATCACTATGAAAAGCTTGAAGAAAAAGAAGATGGATCGTGGAAAGTAAAATGTGTTCATTGTGGCCGTGTTACTTATCACCATTCACACAAAACTGGGACTGCCTCCTTAAGGAAGCATGTTAAGCGTTGTTTGGAAAACAGGAACCAGAATCGTCAACTCTTAAGGATTGATGACTAGTTATTATTTTGTTTACTTGAACGTGAACTTTTAATACTATGTTTGGACTTAATTTTTAGGTTGTGTGACTGTTATTTTGAATTTTTGAAATTCTGTTTGTGCCTGTGTGAGTTGTGGAAGACTGGCAGTGACTTTATGGTGTGCTGCATTTTGACTTCTGCAATGTTGCAGGCTTGGCTGCTTGCAGCTTGTAGTGCTGCTGTTTTATTCCGTTATTTTATTATGATATTTCATAATTGTGTTGAAAAGTTTATCTAAGTGTTGTTGTGTTAAGTGTTGACTGTTGTGGTTGTTGGCGGTTGGCCTATTGTTGTTGTGACATTGTGTACTTATGTTGAGTGTTGGCCTGTTAGGTATTAACTATTAAGTGATTGAATTGTGATATTGTGTGTAGATATGAGACTATGAGTTGTTGGCTTGTTGATGTGCTGGCTGATGAGTGCTGAGTGTTTGGTGTTGATTGTTTACTGTTCAGTTGTAATTATACAAGTGTTGTTGACGGCTAGACCTTACGGGTGTTGTGTTGTGTTAATAGTTGGGTGACGGCTAGGCCTTACGGGTGTTGCTGCTGTGTTGAACGAGGAGGAGGAGCAGGAGAAAGACAAATGTGAAAGGGACATCTCATCTAATAGACAAGAGTTGTTGCACCTTCTCTCAATTTGTAGATAGTATACACTAAAATATTTGTTGGGTCTACTGGTTATTTGTAATTACATGCTAACTTGTAGGCTATTTTCAGTAGATGTTCATATTTATCTTGTGTCTTATTATTATATTGCATTTATGCCGAGGGAATTATGGATGATTGTCAATTGAAAGACATTATTTTGGTCGTGTTTTGTTAAATATAGCATATTCTTTTTGTAGTTTCACAACCGCGGTGTTTCCATTGAAATTGAGAAGTAAAAGTGTGATGTAAAAAGGGTACGGATTTTTAGGTCTCTTCAGCTGAAAAACTGATATTTTAAGAGCTCATTTTATGGTGGAAACTTTCTATGAGCTTCTCCAGGAGATGCTTGCATTGTTATCTTTTTCAAGGATTTTATGCTAGCTTCATCTCTATCTTTTTTCTGTGCTTTCTGTTGCCTTCATATATCTGTATCAAATACACTTTTCTTCCTTTCCAATGGCTTCTTAGAAAATGTTTTGCCTCTGTTTCCACTTCAATCCAACTGGCTTCTAAGAAAATGTTTTGCCTCTGTTTCGTGTTTCCAATTTTCTGGCTGCAAATTGCAATCTCCAATAAATAATTACATGGAGTTAATTAGTTTAATTACATCGTCTTCAATTCTTTATGTGATTTTTTATTTTTAAAAATTGTGTGATATGTTAACGGTTAACCCGATAATCGAACCGATAAGGGTCGATAACCGATTAATCGATAACTTAATGGTTCTTTAACGGTTTAGCTAGTCTACAAACCGATAACCAATAAGCAAATCCGATAATGTTCAAAATCGAATCGAACTGAACCGACCGATATGCAGCCCTAATCATAAGTACTCCGACCATTTACCTTATTATAAACCAACACTTTTTAAATGAAACCTTTCTTAGGTACTTAACAATCAATAATAATAAACTTTACGACTCAACCCAGGTGTAAATCCTTTCAAAGGTTCAATACCTAATACAATTGATCATTTCTCACCTTGCCAATTCATACCTTGACAAAATATATTACCACGAATATAGACTTACAATGAAAAATCTGAATTGTAAATTCAATCATATAACACAATTCCCTTATCTATCAACATTAGCTTGTACCTTGAAGATTCTTATGAATTCATGGATCTTCGCTTATCATTGATCGGATCTCCATCGATCTTACAATATCCTTCGTTAAAAGTTCCATCGTACTCATTAATAAACTCAAAGACAAAACCAAAGCATTTATCATCACACTCGAGCTAATGTCTATACACTCCTTTCTCAAGTCATTTTCAATAGTTTTTAACCAATCTGACGGACTTGTGACATTATTACCATAGCCACAGCAAAATGAATGAACTTGCGCGTCACTGAACCCAATTATCTACCCCTCTGAAGATATCTCTTTAGCCTTTGCAATCAAATAAAATATTCTTGCTCTCGCCTCTCTTTAAAGGTTGTACTACATCCCACTATTTTTCTTCATTATGACTCTAGCTCTTTAATTTCTATTCGAATGGTATCCCAACATGTCTTAAAACTTTCTATACAACCACGCTACTCACCAAATTTTAGAAAACCACAACCTTAGATACTCGCAAGTCGTAATTACTATACAAAAATTCGCTTAACCAACAATTTTATTATATAGTTGCATCCCATCACAATCCATCACGAACTCTTATTACCATTACGCTCAGTCAGCCTTGACTATCACTACAAAGCCAATTTTTCATCAACACGACACCTCAAACTCAGGTATACTCATCAAATTAAGAGGACTGACCCAATTTATACGCACTTTCTTACTAAAATACTTCAATTTCCTTCACCCAAGTTTACTCATTGGGACCTTCCCTATCCATAAGCTTGTTATTCCAGTATCAATCCACTCTTTTATGGCTTAAGATAAAATCACCAGTCCTCATACTACCCTTCTTCTTCTTAATAAACAAGACAAGAACACCCCAAGGGGAAGCATTAGGATGGATGAAACCTTTATCAAAAAGCCCTTGGATTTGAACTTTAAGCTCTCTCAATTCTGACACCACAGGAATAGACTCAATAAAGGGGGATTCGACCTCAACATCTCGAATATAAGTCAATTATGCCAAACAATCCTACCCCACCAGTTTCCTACCATGAAAGATATGACCTTAGTTGACTTAGGCTTGTACCTCCTTCCTACTCTAACCTTTTCCTACCCGGGATCTCTAGAGTTACCGACTTAGCATTACCATTAAGCACAACATAATATGGGGACAACCAAGTCATGCCTAAGATTATATCAAGTCAGTCATATCCAGCATAACCAAATCAATCCAAATCTGAAAATCCATGAACACAACAAGACAACACGATATACATGGGTGACTATGACTGACTCTTCAACTGGGTAGAAACATGGATAGGGGCATCAAGTATATCACAAATCATAACAAATTCTGAGGCAAATCGCACGGACACATAAGAATAAGTAGAATCCGTATCAAACAACACATTAGCCATCCAGTCACAAATAATAATAGTACTTGTGATCACTGCATCAGACCCTCAGCCTCGGTCTTGCTCAGAAAGGCATAAAACTGAGCCCTGTCATCTTGACGGGCAATCTTATTGCATGGTTGCACTGCTCCTCTGCCTGTATTACCATTTCCCTGCCTCCATGGCCTCGCAGATTTCTTCCTCATATGCTCAGGTTCTCCACAATTGTAACACACTTAATAACTTAACCAAGTAAACATTGTTGTTATTGGAACAGTCGTATCCTGACCTCTTCTTGATATACAAACAATCCATGAAATCGTAGTATAACTTCTAACCTCAATTGACATAACTTAATTTCATCATTCGCTGAACAACTCATACATATTATGACAACAATACTAAATGCATTTTTCAAAGTAGTGGTGTTCATTATCCAACCGTCCCTTATCAAAACTTCTTGAATGTTGTCACATATAAACTTGAATCTGCAAATCTGACCTTAATCCCTTCACAAGCCACGATAGTAGCTAGCGAGCCCCATAAAACTCTTAATTTCAGTCACAAAACTAAGTCGGACCCAATTCCTGATTGCTTCAATCTTTTGGACATCTACCATTACCCCTTCCCTTGAAACTACATGCCCCAAAAAAGCAACCGAAGTCAACCAAAATTCACACTTAGAAAACTTTGCACACCCCTTTTGTTTTTGTAAGCACATGTATGCTAGTTTTTCTGCTGTTTTTGACATCATTCGATTTATTACAAGGTTTTATAGTCTATCATCGGTTGCTGAACACTGATTCGATTGGAGGGGTTAGTTCAGATTTGATTCATGTTCTATAAAGAAACCTGAGAAATACAGAGGAGACGGAGCTGAGGTTCTGTCTAGCCATGTCCCACTCTGGCGGCCTCACGCTGGCGGAAAAATCCCGCCCCAACGGCTCAGACGGAAACAGTACCCAGGTAATAAATTTTTCTGGGGTTTTTCTCTTTTCAAAATTTCCTAACGATTTTCAGTTTTACTGAGCAATTTAGGATAATATAATCATTGTCTACCCCGAGTCAATCTAACGATACACAATCCAACTCATTATCATCAATCAACACCATAACAAACACATCCCCAAGATACACCCATACACTCACGCAGTTATTACTCAAGCGCAAGACACGTCCAGATCTTTCTTACAAATCACATCGTATATTATCTAGACCCTTCTATCGAACTTAGTTATGATCTTCTTTTCACAACAAGTTTCATGATACTCAACAGTTACAATTTGCATAGTTTCAATCAATTCAGCCAGCATATTGCACATATCAAAATTCAGACCCACACTTATTGTGCACATGATCATATCATCACATCCAAGCAAATACAACTTCCACATTCACAGTTAATTCAGGCAACAAGGAACGCGCGTTTACAGTTTTTTAAGTTACAACTCACAGACAAGCTCGATTTCTAAATTAGTTTGTTCTATAGATAACCATTACCGGTCTCCCAGGACAAGAGAAAAATGTAAACGGATGCACCTTGCAACTGGTCAAAAGACCATTTATCTAAGGTAGTGGATACTTGTTTCGAATAGTGACCCTATTCAACTGTTGGTAGTCTATACACATCATCTCTTACTAGTGATGGTGTTACCACTTTTGTTGCTCTAGTTCAGACCATAGAGTGAGGAGGAAAGATACCAATTTGTATCACCAAGATACCAATTTGTAACACCAGGATTCAAATCATAGCTCTAAAGAGTAGAAATAAGTGAGTTTTTCCTAAAGTCCTATAGCTTCTCAAAGAAAAGTACGGACATCTTCGTACCATTTCGCAAGACTTTACTAGACTCATTTTGGTATAATGAGATCAAAGAACCTAGATCTCTGATACCAACTTTGTCATGACTCAGACCGTCATGATTGACACCCACATTAACCCTCCGGTGGGAGAACCATTACTACAACCCGAACTAACAACTTAACCAAATACTACACAATTAAAGATACAGAAGCAGGTTTAAATGGCCAAAAGAAATACGGAGTTCCCATAAACTCCAAAGGTTTAAACAAATAATTTAACCCAACTAATGCGGAAGTCTTAACCCTTAGAACCTGAAAGTCATTATACCAAAACTCTACTAACGACAAGTCTAAGAACAAGGGGTACAACCTCGAATCTAAACAAACACCTTTAACAAATAGTTTGAGTCCGAAAAGAGTGGACTTAAACAAGAGAGATCCATGGCAGCCTGAAAGAACTGACTCGCTTTTAAATTCGGTCCTGAAGATGCCCTGTACTCAACAAAGAACAAGCAAGTGTAGTATCAGTACACAACAATAGTGTACTGGTAGGATCACGCAGCTATCCCAATAAGTGAAACACATGCAAGTAACCACAACATTATAAAACAAGCATATACCGAACATATACAATATTAGTCATCTTTTCAAGATCAATGTAGCATTCCACGTTCTCAATAATACACATTGGTTATCATTTTAGAACAACAAACAGTCTTTTAACCTCAATCACCATTAGATATGAACGTAATCATCACAAGTAGATACACAACATAATTCAATGGTCCTCTCATGGAACCTAATTTAATGATCCTCTCATGGAACTCATACCCAAACTATTAGTGTGCCGGATCGTGACACTCGTTCCAATATTTATGCCGGTACGTGGCAATCGATTCAAGTTAGTGTGTCAGATCGTGACACCCGTTCCAATGTTTATGCCGATACGTGGCAATCGATCCAAGTTAGTGTGTCGGAATGTAACACTCGATCCATTCAACAAACCACAATCACAATCACAATGCATATTCTCACAATCATACAACAAGAGGTGATTCATGACATACAATTATTCAATTATTCTCATTTATGATTAGGGTGATCAATAATGCAACATTCACATACATACATGCATTATAATGAAGCAATTACAAATATATATCACACCAACATGAAATCACAATTATCACCTACCTCAAATCAAAACTTGACTACCCTAAGGCACTTGAATCTTCCCTTTCCGGATTCTTTCCGCTTGTTTTAGGTCTACAAACAATTAATATACGCAAGGATCAACAATCAAAGATCTAATTATTCGGATTATAACAAACTCAATAACCCATGATCCCAATATCCTAATTTAGGGTTTTTCCCACCATCTAAACAGTTCCAAAACCCTTCCCCAATAATAATCACCCAAGAAACTAAGTTCTACGGATCGAAAAATGGATTCGGGGAGTGAAAACCTTATCTTAAGCCTCAAGAATGGTGGAAAACTGTCAAGAAAACCCCTGGGGTCGTTCCTTAGCTCTCAAATTTGAAAAGTGCAAAATAAAACATTTTTGGGGTTTATTTCCGACTTAAATCGTGACTGTCCCGCCACAGCGGTCCTCACCTTGCTATAACGGCCCCACCCTAGCGGGAATAATTCCGCCCTAGCGGCTTGCACGGAAACAAAGAGCTAAAATAAGAGTTTCAAACCCCCATTTCACAACACACATTCATCCCACGACACTAAAAAAATATTGTTCACGCTAAGATCAGTTTCAGGAGTTCTACTCACCCGAATTCAATTCCGTAAAGTCGTACGGGTTCCTTAACGTCTTAACTATCTAGTCATGTGATCAAAATCATAATTAGATTTCTCATTTATTACTAGATTTTCTTAGACCTCACTGACTCTGATTTCATCCAAATTTGGACTAGGCTAGAAAATCCCAAGTTACTACTCAAAAGTTTTTCTGGTCCAATTCTTTCCCCATTGGCTTTTTCCTAACAACGGAATCAAGTTATTACATTATGATGTCCACGCGGGCACATATATACCTTTAAAATACACTATTAAATAGTGCATAGGGGTAAAAGGTTCTTTCCAAAGTTCGGTATCATAATAGCAATTTCAGTCAAGGATTTGGATATATTTCAGACTTTTTTCCCTAAATAACACCATACATAATATGTGGACTATTTGTTTTAATGCGGCCTACCAAACGACCCCTTATTAGTTTGAGAACGCACCTCTCTTTTTATTAATTACACTTTCTTTATGGTGTGTACTACACTCTCTCTTTTATTTAAAAAAGAATTGTCTCCTCACCTTCACATGAACAAAACATTCGAAAAATTACCTAACCACATTCTTTTTTTCCTTATTTTCTATTATTTCCTACCAATCCAAAAAATTACAAAAATCCATTTTTTTCTAAAATTCTCTCTTTTCCAGATACATAACTTTCAAACTTCTAACTCCATGATTTTCTTCCTTTTTTCGCGTCTATAATCACTCCACTATATCACTAGTTACCTTTATCACTCTATTTTTGAATTTCAAATACTTTCACTTTTCAGTTAATTGATTTCAAGTTAATCAAGAAATAGTTCTTCTTAGTTCATTCTTTTCTTTTTAGTTCATCATCATCGTCATTTTTTTGAAAAAAATTATTTTGTCAGCTACAAAATTTGGATACATATGGATGATGTTTGTATTGGGATTACCCGATTAGTTTCAACTGCTCAAGATAATGTATGTTGTATCTTTGATTGTGATGGTGAAGATTTTGTTGAAAATAAATTTAATCAAATAAACGATCCATTATTCATGAAGAATTTGGAGTTGGGGAAGTCAATGTTGAAGTAGGATTTTGAATTCTAAATCTATTGTGGAAAAAAATGCTCAAAGGGGGGGCAGGGGGAGTTGGATATGCCTTATCACGTCCGTCTCTATCAAATGCACATGTTTTCAATGTATCTCATTTATTTTGATTCTTAAATGTACAAGTTTTCAATGTATCAAACAATCCATTATTCATGAAGAATATGAGATTAGAGAAGTCAAAGTCGAAAAAGGATGTATCTTCGGCCCCTAAATCAATTGTGGAAAAAACATCCAAAAAAAAGAAAAAGATTGGATCTAGATTATCACGCACATCGTTACCAAATGTACATAGTCTCAATGTATCTAGTTTATTCTATTTCGTAATTTAACTTTCTAATAAAATTAGGGCTGGGTGTTCAGTCTATTCGGTTTGTAAATTTCGATTTGCCTTTTTGGTTTTCGATTTAGTAAAAATGTGAAACCAAACCAAATTGAAATAAATTCGATTTGGTTCGGTTATCAAAATTTTGGTTTGATTTCCGATTTAACCAAATTTAATAAACAATGTTTTGCCAATTGAAAATGCAAAACTGAAACGAGAGAAAAATAAGGGAATATATAGCTTCAAGGTTGCAACAGTACAATTTGTGGGTTGCAAGTATGCGATTCTGCGAGCCTACGAGATGGGACAGCAACACAGTGTGGTCGAGGATCGAAGGTTGACTTTGAATTGGAGGTCGAGAGACGAAGAACATGGTCGTTGGCTGCCTCGCGTCAGCGTTGCTACTCGTTGGTCGAGTGGTCGTCATTTGGGGGATTTTTCATTAGGAATTTTACAGAAGTGAGGAAGGCTGGAGGCAAATTGATTTGGGCCAGATAAATTGGGCTATTATCATGAGTAATTGAAAGAAGAAGGCAGTCTATATAATATGTATATAAAATAACTTTGATTTTTCGGTTAGCTGATTTAAAATAGCTAAACACTGAAAACTGAAAAACTGAATTTTTAGGATTCAAAATTGAAACTGACCGAAAAAATCAAAACCAAAATTAAAAAAAAAGCGGTTCGATTGGTTTTTTCGGTTTGAACCATATTATCCCCGAGCCTAGATACAATGACTATGTTTTATGCAATGTATCACGTTTATATTGATTATACATGTATATAACCTAATGTTGTTGATGCTTTGACTAGTGAGTTTTATGCAATGTATCATGTTTATAGTATTATACTGATACATTAACTAATGTTGTCGATATTTCGACTAGTGAATTTTATGCAATGTATCATGTTTATATTTATTATAATGATACATAACCTAATGTTCCTGATAATTCGACTAGTGCATTTCATGTTCAATTCAAACGTACTTGATACGTAAGTAATGCATAATGTATCATTTGCCATATATCAAACTCTATAATGTATCAGTAATATTTTCCAATCCCATCAAGTGGTTTTAAATTTGATTTCCTTCGTACAAGATATGCAATTTTTCAATCACACGTAACTGATACACATTAATTGACCATGATACATTTATACAAAATACTGGTAAATACCCATTATTTTGCAATGATACATTCATACAAACTAACACTACATGTATCTGATACTTAATCTCTATCACACAGTAATATTTTGATATAAAACCAGACACTTTACAAGTAATCTTTACTTCTCTAATATATCTGTAGGATTGCAATACTTAACAATTTATTAAATATTTTAGGAACAATAATGTATCATGAGTAATATATCTATCTCGGAAAAGCAAATAAAAAAGACTTTGGTCATGATATATTTATACAAATTAAAACTACATGTATCTGATACGTAATAACTACCACACAGTAATGTATCGATCTAAAATCAAACACCTTATGGGCAACCTTTACTACTTTATATATCAGGTAGGATTACAGTACTTAAAAATTTACTAAATATTTTTAAAATAGCAATGTACATGAGTAATATATCCATCTCGAGATCAAAAATAAAAAAATTTAACTACACAACATTTCTCCAACTTTTTTGTGTGTTGTATCAATGATAGTAGATATATTGCAAATTCTGGCTCATGTTTCTTCACCTCCAAGTACAGACTAACGAAGATATTCATGATGTATCTTCTCAAAAGTTTCAATAATTTTGAATCAAAATTGAAAGGATATTCGATGAACTGAAGAACAATTTTGAATCTCAATTTTTTTCGATAATTTTGAATCAAAATTAAAAGGATCTTCAATGACTGGGAGAAGAATTTTGAATCTCATTTTTTTTTGACAATTTTGAATAAAAATCGAGATGATCTTCAAACAATTGTATAGGGATACAACAACGCTCGTCTATATAATGTATCAGATCTCCAGATTTTCCTCAACTCATCGATCTCCAAGTTGCAATGGATGATGCAACAATCACAAAAGAAATATTTTGTCCAACAACTATTCCATCACTTTTGTATCGTTCATAACTCACCTCTCTTTCTCATATTTTTTAATGTCTCAACAAAATAGAGATATTCATGATGTATCAACTCAATATTGATGCAATCTTTTCAAAGACAAAATCGCATCTCATTTAGCAGCATTCCTTGCCACATAATTAACACACCACAAGACCAGACTGCATTAGATAGTTGTTGGCCGTAGCAAGTAGACTGATGGATTCATGAAACTGAGTGTACATAATTATATGTGAATGCTTTCATAGAGGAAGAAAAAGTTGAAACATAATTATGGAGGTTGTCACAACAATAATAACATTTTAATACCACTCCAATACATAACATATTTTGTATCGTTCATAACTCACCTCATTTTCTCATATTCTTGAATGTCTCAATAAAATAGAGATATTCATGATGTATCAACTCAGTTTTCAATGATTTTGAATCAAATTTGAAAAGATTTTTGACAATTTGGGAGAAGAAATTTGAAATTTGATTTTTTTGAAGTTGTTATGCTTTGGGAGAGATTGATTAGCAGTAAAAACAACGTAATTACGTGATTTATGGATTTGATATTTAATTTTACGTTTCTTTTCTTTTTTTAAGCGCAACAGAAAAGATTTTGTTCCCTTTTTTAGCGCAACAGAAGGATTTTTCTTGTGTCAAAATTAATATATCCGAAAGGTACAAATTTTAAGGAATTATTGTAATTAGAAAAAGAGTAGGGATATGATATAATTTACTATTTACACTATGTGATTTATGTAAGTTATACCAAAACATTTCACCTTGACAAAAATTAAATAAATAATTAGTATTAGTTAAGATTAAAGATTAAAGAACCATCATCCAAAAAAAAAATATTTTTTTATAAAATAAAATGTAAAATATTTTCCTTACCCCACTCCCTCTCACCGTACCCCCCCCCCCCCCTTCAAATAATAATTTAGATGTTATTATATATTTTTTAAAAATAATTCCACCCCACCTAACTCTCCGCTTCTAATTATTTTTCTCGTTTTGTGTTAGATATATATATATATATATATATGAAAATATTTTTACTTGCCGCAAGTTTTTTTCTTAAATAATTTTTTTATTTATGTTATAATATGTACACAAATATAAAAAAGAAGATTTTCCTAAAAATATATGTACATATCTAACACAAAACGAAAAAATGTAAATAAATAAATTTGGAGTGGAGGATTAGATAAGGTG